>JAGDQP010013669.1:0-47186 GCA_022664845.1 Lepisma saccharinum
CACACTACACAAGGCTTGGCAGGAGATAGACTATCGGCTTGATGTGTGTCGTGTTACGCGAGGTGCTCACATAGAGCACTTGTGATGTGACTGAAAAAAACTTTGAGAGTTACCCTTCTTACCACATGTATTACATTCAGATATGTTCATTATATTTCACAAAATAAATTTATGAAATCGGGTACATCATTTTGACTTACCCTGTATATATTTAAAAAAAATTCAGAGCGAAATATAATTAATGTTGTGATCCCACCCGCTGCTCAGTGTTCCTTTCAGGGAATAATTTAAAAAAAATATTACGATTCACAGCATGAAACATACACCCTCGAAAGAGTTCGCAAAGACCGTTAGTAATAGCATATTGAAGTTATTTTATACCCTGGGGATATAAAATATTCCACTGAGAAATGAGGAAATATTCTACCTTCCGGAGAGGTTATCTGAAAGCAAGACTGTAATCTTAACGTAATTCTACACATGGCGAAACAATGTTTAACGCAGGGATTTTCTGTTTAGGGGGGTGTAAAGTCAAAATTGGGAGGGTGTAAGTAAGGTTTTGCACGATTTATATATATTTTTGGCCGTAAAAGTTTTAAGTTGGGGGATGGCTTCGAGATTTTTTGGGGGGGTGAGAAGGGGAACCTAGCGGAATTACTGGTTCCACAAGTCGGAAAATTGGAAACCTACTTAATTTGTAGGATTAAACTTTGCATTAATTCGCAGTCCATTCATATACAGTAAAGTAACTTGAACTAAGTAAGTACAATCGTTAGATCAAGCTGGTGTGATCGTCTGCAGTGTATGTAGATTGTTGGGTTCGCAGAAAGTACACTGTAAAGAATATTATTCTTGTACACTGTACACTAGGATGGATCAAAAAAGCGTTTTTTTTTAAAAAATCGATATCCTTCATGCAGGAAAAGTTGTGATTCCGTATTGTAATGACAAGATTGACATGTTTTTACCAATTTCGCAAACTTTGGGCTAAATGCGCAACCTGATATATTTTACTCTTCTTGGACTTACAGTGCAATAACTTATCTGTGGCTGGTATTAGAACGCACCAAAAGTATTTTAGAACATAGATTATTCAATATATATATGACTTGTCGAAACATCCCAAATACCCTATTCGTATCTAGCTCAAGATCTAAAATCGACTTATTTTGCTCGAAAAAGTGCTATTTTGAGAGTATGACGATGACCTACCCAAAGACTTTCGTTTTTCTTAAAAAGATAAAGGTACACTGGTACTCTTTATATTTGATTATTTTGCGTTTTGCAGCTATGAGCTAGTTTCTTCTCAAACTACCCAGCACTCACCACATGAGCTTCCCACCCACCCACGCTACAGGTGCAATAATATGCTTTCAACCTGCTTTGAAATCAGACTTGGTCTCACATTTTTTTGTTTGTTTCTCTTTCTAGGACCTGATAATACCCATGTCTATGAATGTTTATAGATTCTTTGTAAAAAAATGTGATTTGAGCTTCTGGTTTTAATGCGTCTTTCTAATGCCTGGCTGTAGCATGGAGTGATAGGAAATGACATTAGTTGTTCCAGGTGCTCATCGTCATAGGTTGTTATTCGATGAAGATCATCATAAGGAGCTCTATTATCGTGCATTAGTTTCAAAAACCATTTTAGTGTAATCTGCAACATCGAAAATGAGTTCTTTAGCCGAAACTTGCGTATTGTTGCTTTGGGAGTTGAATCTGTAATAGGTATGGTTCTTGAGATTCGTGGCAAATATTCAGCAGTTCATCACAAATTACAACGCGGTTTTTTGTATAAGCACAAAAATATTCTTTTGGAGAACAGAAATAATGATATTCTATTATTGTTCAGCTAGGTACCTCATTCTTGCTATAGTGACAAGTTCTCTGAGCCGTCGGTTATTTTACAGAGGTTTTAATTTTTGTGAAATAATGGACGCACTCGGATGATAAAAGTAATGCCAATTTTAAGTTCTTTAGATGGATTCGGATTTGAAGCCACGAAGAATATGGCACGCAGTCATGAGCTAGCGTGCTTGGCTTACAGTTTTAGGGTTCGCTGCAGGAATGTTAGGGAAGCAGCCTTTTGTAACGATGGCACGTCATATCATGGGTAGTTTTGATCTTGGCTTTGATCATGGGCCTAATCTTCTGGTAAGTCTACTTCAATTACTTGATATGGTGCGATGGACCGCGTGGACATTTCCTAATCTCCTCCCTCTGAAACGAGTAAAACCAGTCGGACCAGATTTCTTCAATTAGATGTCTCAACAAGGAGTTAATTTGTTTGCAGTTTGCATATGAACCAATGAGCTTGGTGTTCCAATAAAGTTTTCAATCGGCATATGACTTCGCTTTCATTTCCCGTGTTAGTACCCTTTTCATCGGACCTGTTTCATGAACATTTAGACACACCTTCCACTCCTCCAGATACCGAGGTGCCTTTAATCTGGTTCTGAAGATATTAATGATGTGAAACTAATTCACACCTGCACAATACCCTAACTAAATACACAATTGAGCATGCTTGGTACACAATAAAAACACGAACATGACGTGAAACTGAACGGTTTAAGAGTAATTTGAATCACTACTGCAGATTGTAGTGCGTTCTCGATACTGTAGCTGGTTGGAGTTCTCCTGTGCTTGAGAGAGAAACGTGTATTCACTTGCTACTGGCGAACAGATTGAACTCGGTGCGGCTTGCTTGTGAGTATGGATGATTGTGTTGTACAACCAACACAGAAAACGTTATATAACTGTGTATAATAATAAGTTTAGACCATGGTTCATTCTGTTCATCCAAATACAATGCTCGTGCTATGATGTGACACACATGTAACTATCGAAGTCTATCTTTGGTTTTATAATAAATTAGAAATACACTTGGATAAAATTGATACAATACAATTGAATTGAATTTTATTTAAGGCCTTTAGGCATCTAATGCTCAGACCGGGATAGGGGAGGGGAGAGGATTTAGGAAGGGTCTATATTGCAGGTGCTATTTGCCTGGTGTGAATGAGTAAAAACCCTGGATAAACCTCAGCCAGGATAGTCGGCCACTTTGATCGAACCCACGACCTCCCGAATGCTGCGCCAACGCTCTACCACTAAGCTATGGCGGCTCAGCAATACAATCAAATGTGGGGAAATATTGTAATTACTTAAAATCTAGTTCTCTCAGTACTTACGAAATATTGTATAATTAATTAATATGAATTGCATTTGAACACAATGATGAAACTTATGGTATAGTAAACAGTTCTCATGAAAATGATAATATCACCCATATCTGAGAGTCTTAAATATCCCAACAGAAACGGCTTCAGAAGACTGAAGCCGTACGCTCTGCTTTAAAAATACCGTCATATTAAGAAAGTAAAACATGAACTCAGTGAAATGAATTCAAACTTAATTTGATGCATTAAATTGCATTCGAGTTGTTTAGAGATGAAATCTCCGCGTACCGCCCAAGTTCCAGACTAGAACTGTCTACAGAGACTAGTCTATTTCATACTTTGGTTGCGGTTGCTCTGATCATCAAATAAGTAACTTCGCAACACGACGTAGTCGCCACTTGTCACATGGTGAAAAACTTATGAACCTAAACACGTCCAACCTCACGAAAGAGAAAATAACTACACCCAAAATATCACGAAACCTCTTCAAAAACAAATTTCCAAGTTTCAGTGGCGCTTCTCATTACTTTAATAAAACATAACCACAAATTCCTTTATGGGTATATTTCCAGTGTTTCAGATATTCACTGCAGGAAGGAATTCCCGAAATTGGCTATATTGGATTCTTACGAAAGAAAATACAAACTCTAGTGGTAGTGAAGTGAACCCCTCTCTCTTTCACCTGAAAATATACGGAAGTGCACATGCAAGTAACTGAAACCGACGTTGTTCTAATAGATGATTATGGTTTTCAACATTTAAATGACCATGGAAATATGTAGAGCATGAAAAATGTGCAATGGATTTCCTTTAGAACGCGTTACATATTGGGAATAAAGTTGAATCATCTCTAAAATCTATCACAGAATAGCAAACGAATCAAAGGGCCAAAAATGATGGACTGAAACAGCTAACAATAAGAATAACAACCAGGTGAAAGTTAAATGAAAACAGAGTATCATACACAGAGTACAACGAGAAATCTCTGATGTCTGAGATGCAAGATTTTTTTCAGAACTGCCTTCAGAGTTGCAGGGGTGCGGAGAGCCCAATTGGAAATACTTCCGGTACGACACAGGAACATTTGCGTAAACAGTACTTTTGAGTGAACAGTACTTTTGCGTATGCCCACCGCTAACCGGCGGCTGCGCTCCCCCCCCCCCGCGGCTAACGCCGCCCAGCTCCCTTAGGACGCACCCTCCTACACTTGCACCGGTACATGCTGCCCTGGTGGATTTATCCTACTTTTTAGTGGCCTTTTTTAAAATTATGAATCACAACCTTTATTAACTTTCCTTTTGTGTATTTTACATAAAAACGAAAAAAAATTCTTAAAAAATATGTAAAATGTCGACGCCAGGGTTAAAAGCCGGGACCTTTGCATCGACTTCCCGACGCCTTAACCGCAAGACCAAAGTGCTGCTGCCGAATTGAGCGCTTCTCGACTGTTACTTATATTTCAGGCTACGCGAGAATGGGCTATTCGCACCGAAAGTGTTTCCACATGAGTTGACCAACCCTATATGTAGTTCTAATATATATATATATATATATATAATGCGTCTGAGATTATGACCCAACAGTTGATTAAAGCAACAGGCTATCAGGAAGGCGATGCGGCTATGTCCACTCCTGCCATCTAAACGAATCCATGTTCATCATACCTTTTCACTTTTAAACCATGAATGTTCACACAGAAGTGATCAAAATTTAATTCAGTTGAAGTATTCAGTAGTTGCACTTGCAATGTGCCAAAACTGGACATTTTACATTGCAATACATTTTAATGTTTTCCGAAATACATTAAGCGTTTGGGTGTTTACGATGGTCATGACAGCATTTGATTCGATTGAGCTTCGAGAACTACAACAATTCCGTAATAGAGATTAAATACAATACTTGAAATCTCGCTTTGTCGCTAATGACTTGACGTGAGAAATTGTTACAGAAAATATGTTTACCATCAATAATTCTTAACCAACAAATGAACATGGTTTTAGAATTGCAATTTGCGAAAGCCACCGAGTGGGTCAATGGAGAACTGTGTAAGCAAATTGTAAGTTTATTTTAAGAGTAATATACTAGTTTGTGTTAAATATAAAAGGACACTATGTGATAAAACCTTGTAATCATATAAAATCGCTATCACAAATTTTCAAGTTTTGAAAATGCTACTTTTGTTTCACGTACAAAATTTCCGATAGCATCATTAGATAAAACTATTTCATCCCTGGTTGGAAGAGGGTACTTACTGATATAAGATTTTTGTCTTCATTCGATCTCTCCCATATCAATGATATTGTTACATTCAATTCACAGTTACAAATCGAGCCTTAATTTGTCAAAAATCCAGACATAGATGATAAGATAACTGTTTCTAATCTCTCTAACATGAGATAACTGTTTCTAAAACTACGAACTCGTTTCATTTTCTTTCACATATAGTATATCCACATACCACCACTACTCAAGCCCTATTACTCACTCTTTTTAGTATTACTTTACCCTTACATTTTCGCCTATACTTTCCATTTTCATTAAATCCCTTTTCACTTTCTTCTTATCCCTTCTACGTGTTTTTTTTTTTTTTTTTTTTTTTTTTTTTGCCGTTCTTCTATTTTTCTCATCTAAACGGATAACGCCAACTATACTACATCATTGTAATAGGATTCCGAACTTCGAAGAAATCTTCACAAGATTTCAAATACTTCCCCGCTTTCCTCTTTTTTCATCTCCTTCAGCCTCTTAGATAGAATTCACGTTCAAAGCGTTCTTTCTTCTATCTTTCTAACTTGCAGGAAAAGTTGCAAAAGGATTCTTGAAAACAGCTCGCCTTTACTTCACTAGTATTCTTCTCCTTCACTCTGTGCAATTGTATGGTTAAACAGTATTATCCTTTGCGTAAGTCTGGATATAAAAGAGTTACATATGTAAAAGAAACAAGAAGGAAAATATGAATTTTAAAAAGATATGGAATTTAAATTTTATTTATGGCCTTTAAGTATCTAAGGCTCAGTCAGACCGGGATAAGGGAGGGAAAGGATTCAGGAAGGTGTCGGCCAGGTTCTATGCTAAATATGTCATTACGGCATTTGCTCGATGCGACAGGAAAACTCCTGGAAAAGTCAGGATGGTCGGCCGCTGGGACTGAACCCACGACCTCTCGAATGTTACGCCAACACTATAACATATTTTTATTGCAGAGAAACATAATACAAAATATTTGGTGCATTATAAATTAAAAAAAATATATATATATATAAAGAAGACATAATGATGTTTATTGACTTTTATTGTTTGAGACAGTCTAACTATATACTCGTCCTGTGTGTGATTAGCAATTCACTATTTCTCTCCTGTGTGCGTGATAAACAATTAATTATATAAAGTATATCTCTCCTATGTGCGTGAAAAACAAATTATATAAAGGGTACCTCTCATGTGTGTTCAATATACTGCACGAATATAATCATCATATTTTTTTCGTATTTGAAGAGGCATACTTTCAAAACGAGCTTGTATCTTTAAAATATACATCAAGGGACATTTGTGTACTTTTTATCATTAATATGTGGAGTGTTTGTCCTGTTAACAATCTGAGAAATTTACGGTGTGTATGGGGAACATGTTTGAATTCAGAATATTGAGGGAAAGTCATATATTGTTTGTTTTTATAAATATCTCGTTAATACGTTCGACGATTTCTATATATTTTTTTCCAGAGACTGCCACCATTTACACGTTTTGTTAATCTATGACAAAAGGTGTCTTCTTGTTGGCAATATATGCATTTTGACTCCTTCATAATACCTTGGCCTATAACTTGGCCTAAAGGTGTAATATTTGCTAAATAATGTGATAATATAAGTTATGTAAATTGGGCTGATTCGATAAGTCACGTAAATTTGACCACACTAGTGTCCAGTGAATTCTTGGCAATCAATGCGTGAAATTATCAGGGAGGGGCGGACTTTTATTCATAAGATATTGATGTAAATGTTTGACATTCGTGTCAACGATACGTTCCTGTGCCACTAAAGCATATGTTATTGTGCTAAACATATCATTCATATATGGGGCTTTGTTGCGCCAAGGGTTGATATTTAATGGTAAGGTTGTGGTAATTTCGTATAACTCTTTGCAATGCTTGTTTTGCGAACGAAGTATGAGGGGAACTAAGGAGTTGGACTGTTCTGTGTAGTCGTAATGCGTTTCCTTGTAACTTTGTTTCAAATTAAGACCCCCCCCTGTGACTGCGGCAAGTATAGAGCAGGTCGGGCCACTCTCAAGATATGACCTCTCCTGAAGAAATAGCCTATAAACTTATTTAATTGAGCAAAGAAGACATTTTTAATGGGAAAAGTTGCAGGTAATATGTCCACTTACTGAAAATAAAGCAATTTATGAACCTTACGCGATATACTGAATTTTCGTAATGGCTCTCATATCTCTCATTGAGTACCATTAGTTTTGTCTTTTCTACATTTTTATATCAGAATACTGTCCATAATTTTCGATTATCGTTATAGTTTTTCGACATCCTTCTTTGATGTGACACCGCAACTTACGTCATCAATATATGCTATACATTTAAAAGTACTTAGATTACGACCAATTGCTATTATGTTGGCTTCGATTTGCATTATGAGAGGAATCATTCATTACCAGACTAAAAAGTATGCTTGAGCTTGGATTTCCCTGTTCAAGTCCATGTGACATAGGAAAGGGTTTTAATTACGCTTATTGACATATAATGACATAATGCGGGTTCACTGTAATACCGACTAGTAAATTAATCGGAAAATCATAAGAAAGTAATAATTTACGTAAGAAAGTATGTGTGCTCTATCGAAAGCTTGGTTTATGTCAAATCTCATAAGAGCGTAACGACCTAGTAAGGTGTTAGCCTTGTGAATATATTCTCGTAAATGTATAAGCATTGCAGCTGCATCCTGAGTACCTGCGAGTCCACCTTGAGAGGGAGTCGGGAACTCGGGGATTGTTGATATCAGTCGCTTTGTTAATATTTTGTATAATATCTTTAAATAGCAATTCAACAACGAAATAATTCTATATTTTTGCTTTAGCAGATTTATACGAGGTGTACTTACAGATATCACAAATGTTAGGGTGCCATTTTAGATTTTCCCATGTTGAATTAAATGCCTTAGTATTGGTGGCAGTATGTCTATGAAAGTTACGTATCATAGTGGAGATATACTGTCTATACCGGCTGATGACATAACACTGGGTCCTTGTATGGCACGTTGAGTTTCCTGCTCTGTTATTTTGTTTGCTCAAATGTTTTTTGTGTGTATAGTTATTTTAGGGAGTGGTACTTCTGGAGTATAATGACTGGCCGTTTCATTTGTATCATTAAAAAGAACACATTAATTCTCGAGTAATGCAGGATATATATTTTCTCCATAATGATTTTTTCCGAAACGATCAGTATATGTGTTTGTTATTAGTTTGTGTTCGTTTCTTCGCTCTTGTACAACGGGTATATTCTATTTATTCCTATTTGTGGCAAACAACTTCTAACGATGGTGACTTGATATACTGTTTTATGTAAATTATTTAGAACGTTTTGAATACGTTTCATTTTAAGGAAAACTTTGCTAGTTGCTTGTGATATTCATTAAGCAGTCTGTAATAATATTCAATCAAATTTTTTATTCCTAATTATCCCTTGTGAATATTGTTTTGAGAAGTAAATTATTTCGCCTTTAAAGTTGTGCCACCATTGTGACGGATTTGTTTTATATTGATTTTGTGAATGTGCTGAAATATAATTTTATGCACAATATCTCAGTAGTCTTACTCAGTTAATACAGATGTATTTAAATATCATACATAATCACGACGTAGATGCTTGTGTATCTCGTGTTTAATTACAACGAGAACTGCATTATGGTCTGAAAACTATGGGTGAATGGTGGCTCTCAATAGTTCTGGTTGTAACGATTGGGGAATATAAAGTGATCAATGCGAGAGCTACGGTATATAATAATTCACAGCCATATTCAATCCACTACTGGATGAAGCCTCTCCCGGAGGGAGGAGGTGGTCTACTGCTCCCACGCTGACCAGCAGAGCCGAAGCTCTCAACTATGATCGCTACCTCTTTATTCAAGTAGCTCCCCAATTGGCCTCACGACGCTGGGTGGGCGCCGCACAGGCAACACCATCTGGAGTACTGCAACGGTCCAAGCACTGACCTGACCCAGAGCTGCTTGACTTCGGCGATCTTACGGGAACCGGTAGACCAGCTCGGCTAGGGCGTTGCCCATATATATATATATATATATAGGGCATCTTGACGTGACAAATTTCATAGGCATCTTGACGTGAGAAACGAAGAACGTGGATGACCACCGAAAAAGTTTGCACACAGCGAATTGCAAAACTCTGTTGGATGATGATGACGTTCAAATGCAACAACTCGCGGATCAATTAAATGTGACACAGAGAGCAGTTTCCATACGTTTAAAAGTCATGGGAAAGATTCAGAAGGTGGAAAAATGGGTTCCACATGCATTGACTGAACGACAGCAGGAAGACCGAAAAACCACTTGCGAAACTCTGCTCACCAGGTACAAATTGAAATCATTTCTCCATCGAATTGTGACTGGTGACGAAAAGTGGATCTATTTCGAGAATCCTAAGCATAGAAGATCATGCGTAACTCCAGGAGAACCGGCGACATCGTCTGCAAGACCGAATCGCTATGGACGGAAGACAATGCTTTGTGTTTGGTGGGATCAGAAGGGAGTGATCCATTATGAACTGCTGAAACCTGCAAAACCGTTAATACCCAACGTTACAGACAACAAATGATCGATTTGCATCAAGCTTTGCGTGAAAAACGACCAGAATATGACCAAAGACAACATAAAGTGATTGTGTTTTACGATAATGCACCCTCCCACACAGCAAAACCGGTCAAGGAAACGATTGCGTTATTTGGCTGGGAAATCCTTCCGCATGCGACTTACACACCGGTAGTTGGCCGGATGAGCTCCGCCACAATTGACACAGTACATTGGTTGATCTCTGGTCTTCTTTTCACAATCTTGAGTAAGATGTTGATTAGCAAATTTGACTCAGCATGGGAGATTGAAACATGAGTTTTGTGCATGTCTAATACGCTGACATTTGTAACATTTGAGGACCCCTGAACGTAGGATTCAACTTGAACAACATAATTAAGGAGGTGACGTAGCTAGTAGATTGCTTGAGAATTATCTTCTTTACGTAATGAAACAATAAAGAGTGAATATGGCAGTCTAGCGCGATTATGCCTATCAATACCATAAAGCTGAGTTACAGCAATGACTGGATACCCAAGGGCAGCAAGATCTTCAGAAATATCAGAAGTAGCGGCATCTAAAGGCAATTTTCTGAAACCACTTTAAGTGGACGATCTGGTATGCCTGGCTTAATGGAAAATTGTAGCTTGTACTAAAGGCAGTATGTCTAGAGTTTGTCGAAATCAGCTTTGGAATGTGGCTGAAACTTTATGAAATCGGAAGTATGCTTTATTAATGGATGATCTTGGCAAACTGCAGATAAGCTTTTACTGAATCAGTGATTCCGTACACAAATACGGCAGGCGGCTTTGGTGGACGAGGCGGATCATTAGATCTTAATGGCTCTTTGTGATCATCATTGTCATTGGTAAGAGCAGCAAACTTGTTAGAAGTTTGAATCGGTGAGGCCTGTAAGCCCCATAGTAATATTTGTATACACAAATATACTTTTGTTAGTGAGGTAAGTACAACAACGTAAGTATGGGTCTCTTGCTTCTCACTCGTTTAAATACAAAATCCAGGAGGTGAGGTAATTTTCAAATTAACATAAATATCATTTCACCTGGTAGTACACTACGAGATCTTAATACAGTTCGAAAAACCGTGGAATAAGACCTTGTATCCACACTTTAATTAAAACAGGCTGACAAGGCTATTACATTTAACTTTATTGAAAAACACACAGCAAGCGCTACTGTTTCAATATTCTAACATCTTCCTCATTAATTAACAATAACAGTTCATAGAAAGCATCAGAAGGCCAAGAGATCCTTCCTACGTCTTCCGCCAGTCACGTCCCAGAATTCGTTTACTTTCCAAAGCTATTTTTTAACCAATCGCTCACAGCCCCCCCCCCCCACTCCCTTAGACAACCAGAACGCTACAACAAACTTATAACAGCAAACTACATAACAAGGGAACCGAATCGAGCCACAAATATTTTAGATAAATAAATGTGTACGAAATAATTATTTACACAATAAATAAAATAAATAAGCCAGAAATCAATAAGTAAATAAATAACAAATAAATAGATAATAAAAAGGAAACTTAAAAGTATATAAAAATAAAGAATAAATAAATAAAAAATTGGGGGCCACAGAACAGTTCATATTTTCTTGAATACTTTCTCCGCTCTTTTCTTCGCAGTATGTCTACCCATTCCTCATTTACACTCAATCCATAATTTCATTTAATCGCTTTACCTCCTGTTTTCCTCATTTTCCTTGCTTCTTTCCTCATCCTAACCAACATCCTTTATTCTTGTTCTAGAATCTCCGAAACTGTCTTCGAGAAAATGACTAAACGTTTCTCACTTTTAGCAGGTAGATACATGTAGTGTTTATGTACGCTAAACAACCTTACAATTTATGCAGTAGATGGATTTAACAAGAAATATGCTTTAATGGTCGTTAGGTTAGAACCTCGGCTGGGACATGGACATTAGGACACTTGTATTAGGATGCACTGAAGTCAGGAAGGATAATCAAAATATCTCAAACAACATAAAAATTATCGAAATTTTAAGAAAAAATATTGAATTATTTGTAAAACCGAAGTTGTATCTAGGAAATATTTGCTCGATGATAAATGACGTAGAAATCAGTCTTCTTTTTCGCTTAGCTAGACATAAATTATATCCCCTTAGTAAAATAATGATCAGTAACGTCTATTTGAATATAATTCCCTAGCAACCGTATTTTTAACTTCTTTTGCTGAAGAATTTTAGATTTGAAGAATTACGTACGTCTATTAGAACAATAATAAGGGAAGTGCTTCTATTTTGGTAAACAACGACGAAGAAAGATCACAAGGTCACTGATTTTCTCTGATGGCTGCAGTTACTAAAGCTCTGTTCTCCAAAAGGATTATTTCTTAATTTCTTACTAAAATCTAATATTATGAAAGGTTCATGATCTAAAATTCAACCACATAGATAATAAACGAAAAGAATAACATTTCAGAGATCTTTACTATTATTCTCTAAGTGAGAGAAGAATCCTAGGAAAATCAATATTTTTTTAAAGGTCTATATTTCAGTAAGAAAGAGGAAATGCTATATTTCCCAAATGGCGTACAGTCACTTCAATTAGAGAATTTAATATTATTTTGAGAAATAAAAAGATCTCGGATGAGGTGAAACAAAGGAAATATATCTCCATATCTACATGATAAAAATTTATCATCTTGAAACATGAGTTAATTTCACAAATCTTTTAACGAGGTTCATGCGTATCTATCACTTCTTTTTGAACAGGAAAAAGAAGCCCAACTCTATAACAAAACTCAATAGCCGGTCTGCGCGCCACATCCAGTCCGCACATGGATAAGGATCCGCATTACTCGGAGTTGAATGGATCCGTTCTCATATGGTATTGAAAACAGAGACCCGTATTCGGATCAGGATAAGCATCTAGGGATCGATCACGGATAACATAATAACACAACATTTGTTTAAAAAAGAATTGGATATATTTTCTACACGATGAAAATGCAATCTAATGTATATTTTTTCGTTCTTTATACGGTAAAAAAATTAGAAGATAAGCTATTAATACATTTATTTTGGATTCATTAATATTTATGCATAAGGGCTTGCAAAGAAGTAATTTATCTATTACAAGAGAGGACGAAAACATCCTTCAGAACATTATTTCACATTTTTAGTCTGTTGCTTATGATAATGTAAAACTCTTGTGTCTTGAAATGCTGTATTAAGGTATTATTCGCGTAATATATCTCACTCACTGTAAATGAACTGTTAACTGCTCACATAGCACTAATTCGTTACCGGATATCGTGCATGGTATAATGACATAAACGAAACTTCCAGCTTCATCAATTTCTTTATCTGTTGAACTTTACATGCTTCCAACATGCCTATTATGAAAATAACATGCTTCATGCAACTGTACAAATAATTTTACTGATCTTGTCTAAACTGATGGAAATTCATTAATCACGCCACACTTCCTGCCTTTTCTTCTGTTCCCTCCTTGTCACCTGATCGTCAGCCATCATGCGCAAGATTGCCACTCCACACTATGACCAGGTCTCACGAACACAAAATTCACTAAACAATCACAAGAAATTACTAAAACAAAAAACACACACAAAAAAAATGAAACTGATGTGACTGTTAAAAACTACAAACTTATCCAGCTTATTTAAAATTAGAGTTTCGATGTGGGAGGAACCGTTACAACTTACCACTGTTTCATTCGAGGACGAAAGTGAAGCAGAAGTTATTTTAATTGAATTATAAAGTATACACTTTTTGTACGCTTCGAACCAATATTCCAGCCCCTATCTCAGCACCTTGCAGTTGAATTGTACAGCTAATCTTTTGTGTATTATTTTTATATGGGACGTAAATTTTCCTGGTGAAAATTCTAGGTAGCTTTTGACATGATCTAATTGATGCTTTCCTTGTCAAGTTTGAGTTTTACACGCAAATTAAAAGAATGCACTTTTTGAGAAAACAATATAGTCAACCTAGAATCAGTGTTTCCATCTTTCTAGATGGCGACAGCCAAACCTGTTGATTAGAATAACGACTTCCTTACCAGAAACATGTCTAATGCAGGTCAAGCTTTTGCTACGCTATCTTGATTGCTTGCTTTCATAGAAATGGAACTCATTATCAATAAATGGGAACTCTGATCGCTAATGAACAAATACAAAGGTGATTAAACAATGGCATAAATTGTGGAGTAGCTTTAATTTGGGAGTTCATCAACATATTTTGATCCTATAGACTGTTTGAATCTAGTTTTTGTTTTGTCTGGTTATTTAGTACAGTCGAGAGTTCTAACTGAACAACCCATGTTCAAATCTCACTGCAACCTTATTTTTAATTCTCCCAGTATTAAAACGAACACCATGTGTTGTTGATTTAACACAAAAAAGTTGTTGTTGTACCGAAAAGTGTTGAATCAACACAGTTATTTTTGCTGTGTACCTTCAACGTAATTACATACATCCCAAAAATGTGCCTAATTTCAATTTCAGCATGTCCGTGCAGTTATAGTTTATACAAATCGTTGGTTGCAAGGTTACGAAATAGTGTCTCAAATAATATTTGTTTAGTTTCTTGTAAGAAATGCTTGACTTGTATAAATTGTTGCATGTGAGTAATTCTCGTAAGTGTCATAAAATATTGCATAACTCTTGAAGCAGACGAGCAGTGGTCTTTGTCCAATAACGTCTTACTGGTTATACGTCAATAGCCTCTCAAATGCTTTAATTATGCCAGCTAATCACTATATACTTAATTTTATCAGTATCTTAACACAAGTGTCAATATATGTTGTTTTCGTCCTTAGGTTAAGATTATGTTGTTAAAACTTCTATTCTTTAATAAGGTATTTGTTTTGCCTTTTCCCTTGCACTAAAATTTTCTTAAGATGAGAAAAAGTTTACAAGAAGAAATATTAACTTTATCATCTCTTTTTCTTTCTTTCAAGATGTTTCTCTTTCTCTGAATTTGTTAGCTAGAGTCTTCTAATACAGGAGTAGCGGGGAAGTCGTAAACACTAGAAAGCTTTCTTTCTAAACTCATTTGCCGTCTTGAGCAGCACAACGTCTCCCTTTTTCCACTTTATTCCAAAGTTTCACCAACATTTTTCGCTTTTACAATAAAACAAAATCTCTTTTTCTGTTTCAGGATTACGACGTTTTTTTTTTGTTGGTGTATTCTTCTTCTCCAATACTTTCTTTTGCTTTATCTCCACGTTTTCCTCTATTTCCCCTTAGTTTCTTCTGTTCTGTATTTTCCTCGTTATATTCTAGTTTTCTAACGACATCTCCCCTTTCTCTCTCTCTCTTTCTCTCTCTCTCTCTCTCTTTCCTTCAGAGAAGAGAGAAAGAGAGAAAAATTCATTTTCCCATCTTCTCCTTAAGTTCTTTTTTCATCCTCTGGACACAAGTCCTCCCAGAATTCCGTTCCTTACTCATATTTCCCTCCGGCAACAAATTCCATTTCAAGTCAGTTCAAGTCTCGAGATTAATAGCTTCGCCGGATGTTCATATATAAATTGCATATATTTTTTTTAACATTTCCTGTGATTTCATTTCTTAGCGGAAGAGAATTACATATATATATATATATATATATATATATATATATATATATATATATTACAAAGAAGACGAAAACGAAATTTTAGTTGTGAAGGTAACCAAGTAATACCAGAGAAAAAAGTTAAGTGGAATGGTAGTGGAGATTTCCCCTAAATCATATATAGATATATTGTACGATTCATTCTCTCTTCCATGTTGCAGCAATGTTCTTCTTATTCCAACTTTGCTTTGTCCTGGTTTAAGAGTAACCAATAAGGTTTTGGTTGTTTAATCTACAAAGGACGAGAGAGAGAGCAAGAAACAAGTACGTAGATAGCTTAACTCTTTTTCTTCATTTTAAATTGATTTCCTTCTGAAACCAAAATTACAACCTACGGTTATGAAAAAAATAAATTAGTTTTCCTTTGCTTTTATTTCACTGTAGTGCATTTTTATTGTCTTATAAATAATATGCAGCTTCCGTTTTCCTTCTTTCCTTACTCTAACGACCACCTAGTGAAAGCCACAGCGAGAGAAAGAAAGCTGAAGCACAATGAAATGTCGTTATTATTCTATTTTGGAAACATCACACTAATGAGCTCTTACTCGGTGTACGAAATCTGCAAGGAATCGTTCTACTGTATTTCCTACTGTGAATTTTTATAATTTCCAAAAGATCTTGAAAGACAGGCTTGAAATCTTTAAATAAATCTCAAACTCTATTTGTCTAATATTAAAATCCACAAATCTATACCGAACTTTGGACAGCTCCTTCATTTGACCAAAGAAATACATTAAACTATGAGATGACAAGATCATGTACAGCAATTATCGCATGGACCGCAGTGGCTAACTGGTATAGCGCTCATCTCTGGTGCTAGGGGTCGTCAGTTTGATTCCGGCTCATGTCATGTTGCTCTTGTGGTGAACAAACACCGTGTGCGTAGGTTTTCTCGAGATACTCGCGTTTCCTTCCATTTTCTTCATTCCACTAATTCATCCCATCATCATCCATCGGGCCTGAGCCACAGTTGCCTAAAGGCCTTAAAAATTCAATTCAATTAAAATTCAAACAATTGTTGTCACAACAAAGTCACAGAATATTGTCTCAAATCTTTCATCTTCATCAGTCTAGACTGTTTCACTACTGCGGTATGTTGACTCTTGGCTTCAGGTGGTAAATACTTTCAGATTAAAAATCAAAACATTTGTGTATTCTATTGATTTCTACATAAAATGAGATCAGTATAAAGAATCATTTGACAAAATCGTATTCACTGAAAACAGAAATATCAATCCTCGTGGAATATCGGTCCACAGTCTGGCAATTAAGAAGCACCGCTATAAAATATTCTAAAAGTTAAATATATACGATAGCACAAGAATCTAGTAAGAATTCATAATGAACCCACTATTATACTACTCTCAAAATCAAACGTTTAAAATGAAGTTCGAAAATTTTCTATTCTGTACGCAGGCGACAGACGTGGATGATTTTATTCTTCCATTTAGCCTTAAGATTCAGAGCACAACCTTCAAATTTATTTTATGCCCTCATCCACAAGAAGACCTCGTGCGGTCATTTGGTTCGTTCCTGCGTGCTATAATACGTGTGCGTGTGCGATAAAAGAGGAACAGAGAAAGAATGAGAGAGTGTGAATGTGCATGTGTGTTTTAGATGGATTACACTGGTGATTTTCACTGAACTTTTAGTGGGCTTCTGGCTGAGTAGGCCGTCTGTCTATTCTTTACAGCTCTTACAACGCTGTGGGTATTGGGCGCCAATGGGAACATTCACCCCAACTTTTACAGCAGGAGGGAAACCTCTGCATAGTAAAACCATATTTTTTTCGAATGCATCCTCTCTCTCTCTCTCTCTCTCTCCTCACACACACACACTGGCTCACTGTCCCTACTACTAAATCATTTACTTCCCAAAGGACGTATGTGGCAGTCATCTCACTCACTCTATCCAATGACATTAACATTTGTACTTAAAGAGCTGGCAATCTATGTGAAATGTTCGTGGATCGTTACAGATCTAGGTTTAAAAAGAGTTATTCAATATATTACATCCAGGTCTCCGATTTAGGTTTCCTTTAGGAGCAAACGATTATTACGCGTATTATTATCATCTGATGTCGGCACTATTACAAGTTGAATATCTTAAGGTTCTCCTATAGGACCCCTATTATTTAACATTTTCATTGATGACAATATGATAGAGATTAAAGGCTCCAAAATACTGCTGTACGCTGAAGATTTGAAAACTTTTAGAGAAGTAAATAAAACAAATGATAATCGCATATTACAGAAGCAGAAACATGTATTGGTTTCAAATTATAGACAAAAAGTTTCTTGAAGAAAATATTACAAAATGATACTCAGTGGTCTTATTTTATCGAACATTTGAATTTTGCTGTACTCTTGTATAGAAAAAGTTATACGAGTATATTATTGACTGTTTCTGACGAAAGTTACATCCTGTTGAAACGTATAATTAACAACTATTATGTTAAAAAAAGTGTATTGCTATCAAATATCTGTATATCTATCTGCTTCTTTACCTTAGACGTTTATATGCATCTTGTATGGCATAGTGCTATATTGTCACCATGCTGTTCGTAGCACTACAATAAATACTGCATTATTATTATTAGTTCAAACCAATGTACACGAATAATTATATTTCCTAATACCCTTTGTAATGTTTCAATTTATATTTCTTCAATACCGTGTTGAGTGTTGAATTTCAGTTTTGCAATGTGTATCGTCATGATCCTAGTGTTTTATTTAAGAAAACTGGGATTCTTTTGTAGTTTAATACAAATTTTGTCGTGGGCTAATATTAGGAAAACCCGAGGATGATTTACGTTAAGAACGTTGTGGTTGTTATGCTGTGAACTAAGGAGTATGATGTCAATAGTCTTGATACACGACCGTGTTTGTACAGGAAATATTGGAGGAAGTAAGCGCAGGGAATGAGTTCAACGCGTAGGACTATGATGAGAAAAATTAACCTGACTTCAGCTAACATAACTTACTTCAGTGAATTCTGTAAAATGTAGAAAATGAAAAACGAAGCAATTGTTTGGAAGCACTAGAAATGTATAATGTTATGAAATAAAGAAAAAAAATGCCCTGACGGGAATAAAACCTTAACCTCCTGACCAGCGATCCGAAATTCTACTCGCAACAGCAGACAGCTACGCTTTGATAAGATTCTTTGATCTTCATCATATATTTGAGCAAATCATGGACCGCTGGCAGTGCGTTAAAGCAAAGTTAGTTCCTCCAATAATTCCTGTACGGTGAAGGTCTGTACGTAGCTATAATTCTGTCTCGACTAGTAGCTACAAAGTGACAGGAAATGTGTGTTTTGAATTAGGAGTAAGAAGGACGTTTCTATCAGCGATAGCAGGAAGTCCACTGATTTTAGTTCAATGAAAATGTGCGGGAAGTCATGTGGGGTCTTGAAGATTAGACATAGACATAGCCAATCTAAAGTAAAGTCAGTAACTTTCCTTTACCGTGAACAGAATTCTTGAGTTTTTAAAACTTACGTTTCAAATGGCTGCATATAAGGATAGTTTGACCTCACTTTCTGTAAGGGATTAAGATCTTAATGTGGACAGAGGTTTATCCGAATTGTTTCACTAAGACTAGGCGCGCACTGGTGATTAAAACTGAGAGAGAAGAAATCACTTGATTTTTTAAAAAATCACTAAAATTATTAGGTTCCGCCACTAAGAGGCTTGAGTTGATCAGCATCGAAATTAATTTCAAATAAATGACTGCATGGCGTGCTCTGATTTTCCAAAAATGTAGTCAATTTTTCATTTTGGGTCAGTTTAGTACATAGTGACTTCGGTCTGTCTCGATTCCACAAGAAGTTAAGTCTCTAAATCCACAAATATCCATATGCCCAAGCCGGGATTCAAACTGAGAACCTTCGAGACGCTGTCTGACGCCTCAAACCACAAGGCTACCGCGGTCGGCTGCTCTGATTTTAAGGTGAACAAGAAAATACAAAAACTCACTGGGTTCATCCAATTGCAAGCCAGAGACATTTAATGAACAATTTTATAAACTCGTTGCATCTTTGATTTGAATTTATTTATGACCTTTTGGCATCTTTATCTCAGACCAGGATAGAGTAGACAGAAGATGGAGAGGGTATGGGCCAGGATCTTACTGAAGATAACATCCTCAGCATTGCCTGGTGAAAGCTAGAGAAATATTGGAAAACTTGTCAGAATGGTCGGCCGTAGAGTTCGAACTTGCGTGCCTACCCATTACCAAGCCGAAGCCCGCGTTATTACCGCCTGGACCACGGGGGCTGGGTCTTAGCATATCGTACCAAAATACTACTTTTCGACTGACCGTTTATACTAGCACTAGAGAGATTGGCTGTAACATTAAAACACTAGGATATTACTGACTTAGCTATGCCATATATTTACCTTACGAAATAATGTTGAGATAATTTTACAATGATAAAGCATAACCATGCAGGTGTAACAGGAAATAAGAATTCTTGAACTAAATAAACCATTTCCATAGCTATAAGATTGAACACAAAATATTTTTATTTCAGAGTACCATTTCTACGTTTCAGCATTGTTTTTCTATTTACTTTCTGGTCTTTTTTAAATTCAAATATAAACAATTCAACATTCAACAATTACACAGTTTTGCTGCAAAACACATTACTTAATGAATACATTACTTTTTACAGGGTCATTATTTATAACTACATTTGTCTGAAGGTACAAGCCGCAGCCACCGAACTGAGCGATTTAATTACTAGTGCTCGCGGAGAGGTTTAAACACATACGTTATGTTTCTGCAAGCGGTATTTCCATCGCCGCCGAAATAGAGTGTAAAACTGCTTTTATCATGGTGATTTTAAAATTGCCAATGCACGTGCATTCATATAGAGCTATGTATTTCATTTTCGCAATTAGAAAATCACCCAGAAAAAGTTACTAGTGCGCGGTAATGAGTGCATATTTTTTTCTTTAACTGATTCTGTTGTGTTAACCTTTTGTACCAATTGATTTTTTGGGGGTATTTCTTTGCGATCTCAAAACTTCAATTTCGAGAAAGATTTTGTGATGATGATAATTGATAACACATTGTAAGGGAATTATATCCAATTTATAGTTATTAGTAGTGGAGAATATGTCAGACAAAAATGGTTCTGTGTGTAATTTAATAATGAAAGCATGCCATCCATACAGGGCCGGACTTATACGTCTAGGCGCCCTAGGTGTCCAATGACTTCCAGCGGCCCCGCATCTCCACCCTCACTATTTCCGTCCTTTTCCCCTTCCTATCCTCACATGATGACAAATGGCTCTCCTCCGTCTTCGAGCTATTAATAATAATAACCAGATAAAATTATTTAACTCTGGTAATGTGGTTATTTACAAAATACGTTTTAATAATATTATAACAATAAAATAATTTCATTATATAAATTGAGCAATTTTAGTTAAATTACTATAGGTTACTTGTTGAAAATATGTTAATTACACTGAACAAGAAGGTAATACAAACTATTTTTTTAATGTTATTACTTACAATAATGTTATTACATTTCGTTCACGGTTTTTATGAAGAATCCTAGCTTTAAGCTTTATGAAGAATCCTAGCTTCAGCAATTTTTGGATTCTACTTTTTCTAACATCACAAATGGGACATTGCAGTTTCGTGATAGATCTACAATTTTAACAATTACAAACTGTAAAATTTTCCTAAATATCTTTATAAAGCTTTTAAGAAGAAATAATCTAAAAAAATTAAAAATTTACAATTCCAATCACAATAGAAAGCACTAAAATTTCCTAAATACATTTGTAAAGTATTATAGAGGAGAAAAGTTAAAAAATAACAATTACAATACACAACTTTCAAGTTTTTTTTAGATATATTTATAAATTTTCAAAATATAAATAAAATAAAAATTAACAACTACAATATAAAACACGAAAATTATCTACATACATTTAATGTTTAAAAAAATCTAAAAATTTGAATTACATTACACAACCCAAAGCACACAAGATACTTGTATCATATAAGGACATACAAAAACACCTTAAATTAAATAAAGAATGGTAAAGTCATCAATCCTCCTATCTAGCATTTATTTATTCATCCTCTTCGCCACTTCTCTTTATGTAGGAAGAAAGAAACGTAGATTTACAGAATTGAATCCTGCTATGTACCGGTATCTGTTCACTCAACTTGCCAATACGTCGCCCCTAACAAGTTCAAGTTCAAGAAATCTCAGGGAATATTCATCTCCTGAAGATATAAAGTCAAGTTAGGTGGAAAATGTTTCTTCTGTCTTAAAAGATACATTAAGATATTTTTTTTTAATCTGTAAGGTGTTTAAATCCATCTTTGGATCAGACCAGGAGAGGGTATGGGAGGGTAGCGGCCGGTATCTTAGTTAAGGTACCATTCTGACGTTTGTCTTGTGAAACTGAAGGAAACTAAAGGGAAGTGTCAGTCAGGACGATTGGCAGCAGGATTGGACGAACTGTACTTACCCATTGCGGACCCGTAAAGGTACTTATGTTTTGCTCATATACAAAAATTAGCGTAAATTACGCCTTCATGCATACTAAACACAGTGTCTCTTGCCCATTAGCATATATATAAATGACAGTGACGCCCTATATGTAACGTCGACTAAAAATAAATAAATAAATAAAGGGTTTAAAGACATACTTTTCTTAAACAATTCCTACTAAAAAGTAAAAAAAAAAATGTTTATGCATGACTAAAAAGAAAAGCATGGGACGCTCTATCATATACAGTAACTTTATAAGTTCTTCAATTGGTTTTGGTTTTCTTTAAAAGTAACCCCATAAAACCGGTTTGGGCCCCATAAACCAGGACCTAGTGGGCCTATGCATAAATCCAACCCTACATCCGTATGAGTCAATCGATTCCACTTATCCCGCTGAAAGATTATTTCGATGGTGTCACCTTTTTCATCCCTTAAGGTTCGAGTAATGATATCGTCAATATGTCCGCTAGGTCAAAAAGCTTAAAGTGAAATATCTTCGGAAATACTTAACCGATTTTTGTGTCCTTTGCAGTAAATGAAAGATACAAATGTAGGCAAAAAATTAGAAATTAGTAAGCGTTTCGGGGTAGATTTATAGTTAAGGAGTTGTAAACAGTTTTTTCCAAAAAAATTAAGTTGCAGTAATTAAACATTTTGGCGAATTACTCAGAAAGTATTTACTTCCTTAAAAAATGTCAAGAGAGATGTTTTCCCTACTTTGAAATAAAACAAATAGAACCAAGGTCGGTTAGTTAATTCTAGAAATATAGATATTTTAACATTGATGTTTCGCCAATTTTTTCATAAGCTTTTCTTTAATGCGCTGAAGGGCAACTCTTTGAAAGTTTTGTTTATTTTCCGGGTAATTATATTATGACTGCTTTAACAGTAACATGTTAAATACGTAGATTGATTGAGAAAAAGAAAGACAACAAAAAGGGAGAGGGAGATAGAAAGAAGGATAGAGTGTTTAAGCGAGAGGATTTTTATGTGTGTATATATATTCTTGTCACAGTAGACATGCGAATCACGATAAAGCTAGACAGGAAAAATTGTCAGAAGGATATAACAGCAACACATTGAGATTTAGAACATCTTAGAAGTGGTCACGAGGAAGCAGACGTAAAGATCATTATTAATACCATAGATGCAACAATTAGAGGTCCTATATTTCTGGAGATTTTTGCTCGGGATGTTGATATTTTGCTTCTAACTTTGAGACGTTACCTTGGATTACTGATTGAGATTTATTTTGTACTCTCGCAACAAAAATTTATCTCAACGAGGATTAATTTAAGCTCTCGGTCCTCTCGTAACATCTGCACTCGCAGCATTCCATGCCTTCTACAGAAATGTTTGCAGAGGGGTCTAGCCGGCAAAAGAAAATATTGATATTGGAAACGTTTAGAAAACGTTGATGAAGAGGCCTCTTGTTGTTCTAAGAACGCTAGGAAGCAAAGAAAATATTTAAGATATATTCATGAATCGACTAGAAGCATTCACCTGCTAAATATACAGCCAAAAACTATCATTATCTCCCTTTAAGAACTTCGCTGGTTAATGGTAAGCAAAAGACAGACAAGCTGGCAGTAACTACCACCACCGGAAGTTCATTGCTTCCGTCTGGGAAACGAGTAAATTTCCCTAATATGGTTCAAGACGATCAAGGTTGTCCTAGTATGCATTATAACAGTGGAATCATGGAGAACCAAATCCTTACGCCTGCTAATTGTGACTTACCTTGGCACCGGAATCAATTGTGAAAGTTGTGCATTGCTCCTGTACTAAAACAGATGTAGCCTTCCAATTAAGTTTTAAGCGAACAATATTTCATGCACAGAAACATCAAATTAAGTACTCTGTGACAATCAACAAGATTTTTTGTTATGCAATTCTGAAATTGATGAAGATGATTAAAGTGTATGAATATTTAATTAATATAGCGCAAGCTGATCGGGCTATATGCGACCAATATGTAACGTGCACCTACCTTAGGGAAATCCATGTCACCACCACAGGTTGTGTTCTATTGGAGCACCGGCATTGTGGACTATTGCCCGACATCGCAATTTCCACTGCAACAAATTGCGTTGGAGCACCAGCATGGGAATTTCATTCCATTCTTCACGGCAGGCTTTCCAGACGCCACGGAGCGTGCGGAGACGGCATTGTTGCAGACGTCGCTTGAACAGGTCAATTGTGCAAAATCTCATGGGACTGGCATTAGGACTCTTGACAGGAATGTCATGAAAGGCAATACAGTAGAACCGCGGTAATCCGACCTCGGATGGTTCGACTTCTCGCATAATGCGACTCAGGCGGAGGAATGTCGACGTATGTCTGTTCTTGACTTTAAATACTACATACTATGTTGAGTAAGTTCGGTGGTGACACTGGATCAGTGCGTTCTGATGTTTTGCTTAAAGTTTGTTTGTTGTTTAAGCAATGACGTTTTACCAAGTGGACAGTTTTTTGTGCTAAAAATCGGCTTTCAGTGTACTCGCACATTATGGCAATTGAAAAGCGTAAACACGTGACGCTGAGCTTGAAGGACATTAATGTATTAAATGTTTATGCTCCTCTTATAATTCGACTTTCCTTGCGTTCCGACCATGCCCTCAGTCCCATAGGTAACAGATTAATGGGATTCTACTGTAACACGAATTCCAATTTCTTGCTCCATGTTCCGATAAAGCCGAATGGATGATCTGGCAGTGTGGCTTGGATCCGCACCTAGTTAGTGGTAGCTCCCTACAAACGAGGGATGTCTGTCCGAAATATGGGGGGGGGGGTCACATTTGGCTATGGGGGCTCAAGTTCTGGTTTATAATTAATAATGTCATCAAATAACCTTCACCTTTAATGTTGTTTTCATTGTTTTGTTCAGTTACTGTGTGTTTATGGAATACTTTGTAAACCAATGGAAAACATTGCCTCGAATGATAGTTTCAATATATAAATTTAATTTAACAA
Organism: Lepisma saccharinum; assembly: GCA_022664845.1. NCBI lineage: Eukaryota > Metazoa > Arthropoda > Insecta > Zygentoma > Lepismatidae > Lepisma > Lepisma saccharinum. The sequence goes on from JAGDQP010013669.1 coordinate 25,113, forward strand.
AAATAGTGTGTTATTTTCCTTATAAAACTTAATTAAATATATTAATATAGCAAAATTACCTTACCGTACTGTTTTTTTATACTTCCATTTTAAAATAGATTCCGGTTCGCGTTGTAATAAACAAAACCGCTAATTCATCCGTTAAAAGTATTGGTTATGACAAATATATAAAAAATAGTCTTACCAGGATATTTTATAGCATGTAAACTTTCAAACAAATTAATTAAGGTAGCTTAAACTTTTTTATTATGAGCCTATAGTTGAGGCTACAACTATAATGAAGGTACTGTTTGATACAATCATATTACACAATCATGGAGTTGAGTTTGTTAATTTTTTAAAAAATACACAATTTTACCATCAGTTCTAGTTAACACAGCTTTTCACACACTTTTTTTTTATGCATTTCGCACATTCAATTTGCATGAATGTTATTCACGGTATAAATGTCAACGGTATAAATTGACCGCATCTTGTTAAATGTTATTTCTTTTGATCTTCTCATGCATACCTTTTCTCCTGTCATCACCGGAACATGCTCAACACCGAACTTCATACTTCATAATATCAAGGTTACACATACACACGTAACACGTTATTTTCATACTTCACACAAACAACTTCATTTACGAAATTCCCATTTTGCCATTCAACTTTACAAACCAAAATCAGCATGACATTATTACAATTTGCACCATCTACAAACTTAATTATCTATCCCCCATCGACCAGCTAATTTAACAAATATCTAATTAACAATTCTAAATTCCATTTGTTTCGCGTATTTCTAGTCAATACCACTTATCTTACTCTTTGCTGAATATAGCGGAAATTACTTCGAATCACACATCCTTATCTCAACACACATGAATTTGATTTTGGACTTTGCATCATTCCCTATCCAACCAACCCTCTTTGTAATGCAATGTCCCGCACTATACTTTAACAGAACTTTGTATGCACGAGCAATTTCATCCAGCAATTTCAACACACTATTAGTACAGTTTAAGACTTTACTGTACTGTACTAGGACCCTACCGACAATCATTCCATCCTGCAGATTCTCGCGGTTACATATATCTCTAAGTCTATTACACATTTTAATTTCATCACTTACACTTTAACGACTTTGTCCCTATTCAAATTCTCTTATGGATTGACCACGTACTTACCTACGAGAGAACAACATATCAATAAACATTACAACGGCATTACTATTGCTATAAATTGTACACTTCGCATAAAAAATTGTAACAGCGAACGCCGTGCAGCTACGTCAACCAAATGGCGCCTTCTTATCCCATAATCGTGTCTGGTAAACAGATACCCTCTTTCTCCTTCCTTCGCCCCTCCCATTCTAAAACCAGAAAACATTATGAGCACATTTTTTTTTAATGTAACCTACATGTAATAGTATCGATAAAATGAAAGAATAAAAGTGAACCGAAACAATAGACATAAGTTGATGGAAGGAAAATTTTGAACACACACAATGAAAAATGGAAACCGATAGATGTCTGTTAGACAGAGGCAAAGAAATGAGAAAGAGAGAGATAGAAAAAAGGGGAGGAAGAAAAAAAGAAGACGGATACAGATAAAAATATGGAATTTAAACGTAGTAGAAAAGAACCTAACATTATAAAGTTCAGTTCCCACAAATCTAACAGAAAGATGGAAGTGACGTTCGGATTTTATATTTTATCAGAGCTATTCGAATATATATAGACGGTGCTTGAAAAATTAACTAAGTCACTTTCAAAATGTGCAGACAAACTTGATGATCAGATTAAATACTCATGATTTCCAGTGAAAGTGCAGAGTTTTGAGACACATCTAGGATAATGTCAAAAGTGTAACACATGCTTTGCTTGTGCGTGGTTCGGTTGCAAATTCGGCGGAGCTTATTGAACGTACTGGTTAGGAATACACTGTAATCAGGGATTCCACCAGAATTTTCAGAATGGGGCGGTGTAAAGTCAAAATCGGGATGGTTTAAGAAGTTTTGCAATGTTTCTATCAACTTTTGACGGCACAATAAATTAAAGCTGGAGGGTAGTCTCGAAGATCTGGGGCTGACACCCCCACAGGGGCCGGGGTTAGCGGAATCACTGATTGTAACAAATCCAGTAGATACAGTAAGTCATACCTTCCATTCAAGACTACTAATGCAAATTGAACATAAAAGAAAATGAATAAATCATAATTTCTGAAATAGCCAAGATTACATATCCAAACTGTATCAAAATGAAAAGTTACAAATTTTCAAAAGTAAAATTACCATAGGTTCCTTATAGGCATAGTAAACCTTACGTGTTCCACCTTTCAAACGAAAAGAAAAGCACATTTAATAGTATGTTGATAAATTATATGATTGAAACAAATTTTGTGCCAAACTAATATAAAAGAATTGTTCCCTTGAAATAGCCAGAAAAGGGGGCCATTTTGTACTAATCTCTTAAAATTTATCTATTCCGAACATGCCACTCTATATTCCACCTATTTGTTACATAACGTTCTAATAATCCCCCGACTGCCGGTGTCCCGTTTCAGCTCTGCGGTGTTCATTCCATCTGTGCGAATTGTTATAAACACTAATTCATTAGTGTTGTAATTATTAGAGCGTTATGTAACAAATAGGTGGGATATAGAGTGGCATGTTCGGAACAGATAAATTTTAAGAGATTAGTAGAAAATGGTTGTTGTTACACATAGTACTGTAGATCATACAGGAATTTTTCCACTTCAATTAAAATCGTCTTATTTTCAAAACGACCATATTTTGTTGTGCTTAAATTGGTACACAGCTAGAATAGCGTATGAAACTAAGGTGTGTAAAATATAAGCTCAATACGTTTAATACTGTAGTTTCCAGGGGCCCTGAAGTTGTGGCTGTGAAATCCTGTGTGTGCTCCACGTAACAAATAGTGAAGTTGAATATGGTTTTAAAAGTGATCCATCCATGACAGACAAAATGACCATATTAATCTTGCCAGACATCTTTTCATGGTGACTTCGAAGTGCAACCGATTTTCTTCAAAGAATTCAGTGTTTATTTTATTACCCTCGTCGAAACTGTTTAAAAAATCAAGTAGCTCTATGTATAATGTAGAGTACATGGAATAAAGATGATATTTGGTAAGTTGTTAGACGTGGTGTCTTGTAGCTTGTGCGCAAAACCTCAGCCCAAATTAATTGTCTAGTTCTGAGATCTTGCACCACAAACTTACACTCAAGTTTATCTAAATAAAGACGATTTTTTAATTGCTGTATTATAATCTTATATTGCTTTATATGATCAGTGATTTTATTCATGTTTCTTTCAATGAGAAAATCATGTGTTTTCTGATTAAGACCTTACCATGTAAAACTGTAAATTACACCCTCTATATTAGGTTGTATGTTAATATTTATTTAATTATATGAATGTGTTAAAATTGACAGTTTTAGTTTCTTTCTGTGAAGGATTGTATTTACGTTTTATTTTTCTCTCCGTATATATTCTTTTATGTTGTTTTCAAGACAACAATGAAACTAATGGTTTCCCTGTAAATTAAGAATAGGAACGATTTCTAGAAATTTTCTTTCAGAAAGCAGAGTCCAATATTTGGTTTGAAAGTGCATAACTTTGAAGATTGATGTGGTAATTCTTATTTAACGTATTATCTTTGGAGACGAATCTGGTAATTCTCGTTTATAGTAATACCTATGAAAATTTATCTGGAAAATTCTCGTTTAACGTACTACCTTTGAAATTTGATCTGGTAATTCTTATTTATAATATTGTCGTTGAAGATTGATATGGTAATTCTCATTTATCATACTGCCTTTGAAGACTGATCTGGTAATTCTCGTTTATTGTATTACTTTGGCGATTGATCTGGTAATTCTCGTTTATAGTACTGCCTTTGAAAATAGATCTGGTAACTTTCGTTTATCGAACATCATTAACTACGATTTCTTCTTGTTCTGCAAGTGAATGTGTTAACGAAGATTTTCTGCAAGAAGGCACACCTAAATCTACGATACATTCTACCTGAACATTACGTGTAACACGGAAGCAATTTATCTTGCAGCAAATAAGTAATATTACAGAGGACCAACACTGAATTCAAGTATTTTGATGAGCGTTTGTAAAAGGAAAATATCCGTAACACGAGATGCTTTACCATCTATAGTCAATCATTTTATGTCACGACTGCAAATGCTTAAATGACAAATTAAGATTTAATGAAATGATTCGTTGGACAATACTGTAAGGGATTAGACATTGAAGAAGAAGCAGTGTAAATAAAGACATTTTCCAGTGGAATAACTTCTATTTTGTCACCCTGTTTAATGATTAGAAAGTTCCAGCTATCATATTAAACTTTTCTTGTCACGAAATATGTTATTTTTATTAACTTTTCAAGAAAATTGAAGTTTGCATCTTCAAGCAATGTGAACCTATAATACGAAATATCCTAGTTTCTCCGAAATTTTGAAATTATGATTTCCCGAAAGCCCAACATTTCGGAATTGCGACTTTTAGAAATTCTGATGCTGCGGAATTCCAAAGTTGCAACATTACGTGGTTTTGACATTCGGAAAATCCGGAGAGACAAAACTTAGCATTCCGAGACCAAAACCTAGGTTGCAGCTATGGAATGTTCCGGAAGTTTCTGCTTGCTCAAGTGATTAACACTCTTGCTTTCGGTGCGAGAGCCACGAGTTTGATCCGTACAGTGGGGCCCTTCTAAATTCGGTATTTATTCAACATCGTCATGCCAGTTCGGAAACTACTTTAATTTTCAACAAACCAAATAAAGTAACAATCAGGTCCCATTACGATTACCACGTGACGTCATTGGAAAGAATTGTTATTTTTAGCTACTCAAGAAATTTGCCGTTGTACTAAAGAAATTTACTTTGTAATCATGATCTTTTTAAAGATTTTCACTCAAGACATTTAAACACTTTTATTCTAGAAATGTTACTGTCCCAAGTCATCGAAAGCAGCATCAAAGAGAAACAGGTGTATTTTCTTCAATGGTATTTAGAGTGAACAGCTATTGCTAGAGATGTTATATTGTTTAACTTGTTACAAGTTTAGTTGGGACGTTTCGTACAGAAAGGGTTGAAAATACTCACAATGAGACGGTTAATAGTGTCCTAGTGAAACCTACTCTAATTTCTTCTTTTTCTTTTTTTAAAAGGACAATTATTTATTCCAAAATAGTATTCCACACACAATTTTAAGTGCATACTCGATATGCAAGTATCTCAAAAATTGAAAACTTTTGTTGACACAATACGAATCATGTTGGCTACACTTTCAGTGCGCTCAGCGGACCGTTACGGTTATAACGATGGTGACTAAATTTTCTGTCTAAATTCGGGACAGGTTTTACTGGGATCTAATACATTCCTCCCCCCCCCCCCCTTCTTCTCTTACTTGTCTTTTGCTGGTGGTTTGAGGGTGAACCTAAGAAAATATTTGTATTCAGACTATTCATCTTAGCTTAAAGCTTGCGTTTTATTAAAAGCTATCTCGAATTACATAAAAATGGCACCAATTTCAGAACTTTAAAATCAGTTCTAACGCATTTCATATGGTAGATACACCTCGCATAAAAAAAAACATTGCGACAGCGAACACCGTGCAGCTATGCCATCCAAATGGCACCTTCTTATCCCATAATCGTGTCTGTTAAACAGACCCCTCTTGCTCCTTCCTTCGTATCTCCCATACTAAAATCAGCAAACATCATGAGAATATTTTTTTTTTCAAAATGTACATTTATTAGTATCGATTCAATGAAAGCATAAAAGCGAGACGAAACAATAGATATAAGTTGATGTAAGGAAAAAATTAAACACTCACAATGCAAAATTGAAACAGATGGATGTCATTTAGACAGGGGCAGAGAAATGAGAGAGAAAGAAAAGCGGAGAAGAAGAAGAAGAAGAAAAATTCATTAAGTCACTTTCAGAATGAATACCAGACTTGGTGGTCACATTTAATAGTCATGATTTCCAGTGAAAGTGCAGAGTTTTGATACTCATCTAGGATAATTTCAAAAGTGTAACACACATGCTTTGTTTACGCTTGGTTCGGTTGCAAATTTGGTGAGGCTTATTAAACATACTGGTTTGGAATACATTGTAATCTGGGATTCAACCAGGATTTTCAGATTGGGGGTGTAAAGTCAAAATTGGGATGGTGAAAGTAGTTTTGCAATGTTTCTATCAAATTCTGACGGCAAAAAATAAATAAATAAATAATAATTAATAAGTAAAGTTGGTGAGTAGTCTCGAGACTTTGCGGCTCACACCCCTTCCCACAGGGATCGAGGCCTTGCGGAATCACTGAGTGTAACAAACCCAGTAGATACCGTAGGTCATAAGTTCTATTCCAGACTACTAATGCAAATTGAACCTAAAAAAAAATGAATGATGTTAATTTTTATGCTTAATTCCTATCAGAAAGCCAAGATTACATATCCAAACTGTATCAAAATGGAAAGTTACAAATGTTCAAAAAAATTAGCATGTTCCTTATAGACATAGAAGACTTTACATGCCCACATTACAAATGTGAAAAAAAAGACACACATTAATAGTACATTGATAAATTATAGGATGGAAACGAATTTTGTGCCAAACTAATATCAAAATAATTCGTCTCTTGAAATAGCAAAAAAAAAGGGGGGGGGGCATTTTCTACTAATCTATTAAAATTTATCTGTTCCGAGAATGCCACTCTATATTCCACTTCTTTGTTACAAAACGTTCCAATAATTAAAACACAAATGAAGTATTGTTTATAACAATTCGCACAGATGCAATGAACACGGCAGATCACGGATCACCGGCTGTCGAGGGATGCCGGTCAGGTTTTTTTTTACTGTGTTATCGGGTTATCAACCATATTAACTGGTGATTTGCTTTAGAAATCACAACCTGGGGTTGAAGGAGAGATTTTTATTTATTATTTCATTGCGTTTGAACAGTGTTTCTTTCAGTTGTAACCAGGACCGGAGATGTTACTCCGAGACAATGCACCAAGAAAGAGAGAAAGATAGAAAGACCAATGAAAATATGAAAACTACATTATCATTATGCTAAAGAACACACACAAACAGTTTACTTTGATTCTCACCAGTGATGTTTCGTAATTTCTCCAACCCGTAGATTAATCTCTGAATATTTCAGTTTATGCGAAAAAGATACTGGCTGGTGGGGAATCGAACCAAGGTTTTCTTTTGGAAGTCAAGTACGATAGCGACACTCCACAGGTGTATCTACCTAAAACTTGCTTAAGAAATCGTATAGTGTTTCTTTCTAAGTATAATAACATAAAACGTGGATATTTCAGACCAAAGATTTATTCTTAACAGTCCTGGTAACCCCCAGGGACTTGATTTGTACTTTTCCAACCAACATTCGTAAATCGTCATCTTCTCTATAGTGACTCAGGTGTTTCATTCCACAGTCTGAATAAGTCTCCGTTTCGTATGAGAAGTTATGATTAGATTCTTCACGATTACTTTGTTAAGAAAACTTTGGCTTGAACAGGGTTTGATCCTATGTTGTTTTGTTTTAGAACTGAAAGTCCGACACGTTTCCCCTACTCCATCTTGCCATCTAAAGACAGAAGCCATGAATTACTAAGTTCAAAAACTTTGGTAAACTTTATTTTTATATGGGCCAGTTTAGTAACTTTGGACTTCGGCCCGTCACGATTTGCCTTTAGCTGTTAAGTGTTAAAATCCACACCCATGCCCCTGCCGGGACTCGAACCCGGGACCGTTGAGTCGATAGCCTACCGCCGCAGACCGCTCGACCACCCGGCCGACTACTAAGTTCAAATGCGACGAATATGTAACATTGCATATATGTGTTACATTTTGTCTGTATGCATTATGTGCTAAATAAACACACGTGTAAGCATATCCTTTTGTCATGTCTAATATAAAATGAATATCGTTTGGCACTTTTAAGAACAAATCCAGTTTAGGGTAAGTATTGTGATATTAAGATACGATTATTTGTTGTCTTTTATTTTAACGTAGATCAGACTGAACGAAGTTAACATCACCAAAGAATTGTCACTAGGAAATGGAGAAGTTAAAACTTCAATTAAATGTTCTATTACACTTCGTGCAATATTACAAGTTGAACTAACACAAACGGCCTAGCAGGATGAAATGATGAAAAGTTCCTTGAAAGGAATCGTGATAAAAATAATACTACCATATGCAGCATCCAAAATGGTGGCTCTCTACCAAATTTCAGCTCAAAAGATTCTAACCTAACCTTAAAATAAATTAAGGTTTGTTTTTGGTATTTTAGGGATATCTCGGTCTACGATGACCATCCTTTTTCTAAATTGAAGAATTTTTGAAGCTGTACAAGATGGTAATTGCAAAGTTTTAGAGAGGTTAGAAAATTTGAAAATTGAATTTTAAAAAAACTTAGACAACAGTTGGCTAAAAAATAATGTTACGTATTTTTAGTGGTTCTACCATATAACCATGAACTTCTTCAGATTATTTTTAAATTGGTAGAACATAAACAAAAAATAAGACACATGGCCGGGCTTCTTACGTAATACATGCACTATAAATACAAGTTCGAAAGCGAAGTTTGGCAGGTCGCATTCGTGGATGACTGGTTAAGTCGTCGGCTTCTTGAATGAACTGTCCCGGGATCGAGTCCTGCATGGGACAACACTTTTTCTTCTTTTTTCTTTCAAAATATATTTTATATGTTCATATTTATTATTTAATCATTGCTTGGATGTATATAAATATCTGGCTGCTACTGCAAACTATTAAATGTCTGGACGCACATCGAGCAAGGTGTGGAAGGGGACATGGTGCGTCCGAGGGGAAGTGGGCAGCGGCGCGAAAATAATTTTTCAACTTACGGGACCCATGAATTTCATTTTAATCATTTATGAACAAAATTACTTTTTACTTTTTAGTACGAACTGTTTAAGGAAAGGATTTATTTACAATTTCTTTTATTAATACTGTATCGACCGTGCAAATAAACAGCACAGAGATTGAGTTATGATAAAGAGAAAATGAATGTTTTGTGTACCAAATAACAGGTGAAAGAGAATGTTAACAGCACTTTTGCGTTTGCCCACCGCTAACCGGAAGCTGCGCACCCTTTTCCCTTTGGACGCATTGTGCCCCCTTATGCAACTCGCTTGGTGTGCAGACACATCCTAGCTTTCAGTAACAATTAGTTATTTATATACATACTTGCAATTATTAAATAATAAATATGAACATATAAAAATATATTTTGAAATAACCAAAAGTGTTGTTACGGGCTAGATTCGAACCCGGGACTTTCCACTCAAGAAGCCGACATCTTAACCAGTCATCCAGAAATGCGACATGCCAAACTTAGCTGTCGAACTTGCATTTATAGTGAATTTGTTACGTAAGAAGCCCAGTCACGTGCCTTATTTTTTTGGTTCTACCACTTTAAAAAATCTAATAAAAATCATGGCTATAAAGCCAATAAAATACAGAAATATTTTTTTTTCGAGCCCAGTATTGTCTTATTTTTTCTTTAAATTTCAGTTTTCAAATTTTTTAACTTCTCTAAAACTTTGAATTTTGCGCCAACATAAATGATTCAATTACCATCTTGTAGAACTTGAAAAAATCTTCAATGTAAAAGAGGGCATCGTAGGTGGAAACTCGACCGAAATATCACTCAATTACCAAAAAACACACTTTGATTTATTTTGAGGTTAGGTTAATATTTTTAGAGCTGAAATTTGATTGAGAGCCATCGTTTTAGATGCTGAATATGGTATTATTTTTTTTATCACGAATCCTTCCAAGTCATTTTTCACCATCTTATTCTGCTAGACCCTTTTAACTTTTGAAAGTTTGTATTGTAAGTATAAAATGTCATCACTTGCAGGCGATTCGAACCTATACCATAAGGTTTCCTACTCCAGCAAGAGCCTCAGGATTGAATTTGATTCATCATCATACGTCTACATTACGCGAAAGTGTAGCTTTTTGTAAATTTTCGGAACGGACTTACCGACTGAAGTCGCCTAGCATCAAAATTATCTTCACATTTTCAATTTATGTGGAATAAAAAAAGAAAAAACTACATAAACCTGCTATAATGTTAGCAGTATAGAAATTGCCTACATTGAATAATGTCCAGCGTAGCCCTCATCGCCGAAGTTTTTCAGGTTCTTGGTTATTGTCCTCTTGATACTCATGTACTGAAAATCAAAGTACAACTAAAGTACACATAAAGATCACATGTCTCCAAAAAGATCAAAATATAGTCCAGTTTTGGCACGTCTTTAGTGCATAACATATACACGTTTCGTGAAATTAATGTGACCTACGGCATATTTTTAGTGCATAATATATGTACTTTTGGTGTACTGATACATATGTTACGCCCAAAACGTCCATTTAAAATTGGAAAATGTACTAAAAGTGAACTGTAGATAATGTGAACTATAGTAAATATGAAGTTAATGTGTAAAAAATGTGCACGTGGGCCAAAGCCAATATAAAGACACATTGAGCACACTAAAAACTCACATTTTTTCGGTAGGTTCACATAAAGTTCACATACGTTTACACAAAGTTCATTTTTCGTGAAGTTGTAGTAGGTGTTTTTGTACCAGGGTATTTTCAGTGTGAGTATGAGATCGAACCCCATATCTTCCGACACTTAATATACTTTTTCAAGCTACGTCGGAATGTTAAATTTTCGTTCTCAACCAATTGTAAATGTCGTTTCAATTCAAAATAAGAAAAACTGTGTTTGAATTTATTTGCAAATGTTTATATAATGAAGAAAAGTATAAAGACAATACGCAAAGACAAACCCTGTTTCTAAACATTATCAATAATAGTTGCTACGAACGACTCAACGAACAGCTGAACTACTAACGACGGGATCAATATATTTTTGGCTAAAGTCTGTTCCGAAACACTCTGTTCAATAGTCCTCCACGGACTTGAACCCATGCGCACCAAAAAGTAAATAAATATTTTGTGTAATGCTATACACAAGCTGATTCGACAAAAACATGTATAGTATAGCTCCCGACTTTTATGTATACGTTGGATCTATCCATGATCATGCCATGTGCGCTTTGGGTTGGACAAACAAAGCGTGCGCATTGGTGGATTTAGTAGAGAGGTCCTGGGGTCAATAAAATTTATTTATTGATAAATTTCAAAGCTATCGTTTAGAATGAAACATTTAAAGTCACTCAGAAACGATTACGGATCAATACCCTCCATAAATCCGCCTGTGCGTATGTTTTCTCGGGGTTCTCCCGTATTCTCCAACTTTGTTCATTCCACCAATGAATCCCATCATCATTCATCCGGCCTGAGCCAAAGTTGCCTAAAAGGCCTTAAAACTAAATTCAAAAATCAATTCAAATTCTATTTTATGTGTGCACGGACTGTCTTAATTTTGAAAACAGAAGAGAAAATGGGTCACGGGCCTCATCTTCAAAGAATGATTCGCGAGAATGGCGATGTGTAAAATATATTTGCGTGGCGTGACAAGAATAGAAACATAGTGATATTATTGTTCGTTGATGTGACAACTAGCAGTGAAGGTAGAATCTTTTGCTGGAAGTCGAGAAGTAAAACATCAAATGACGCGTACTTTAAATTTGCTGTATAATGCCAAAATAATATTTGTTATTTGAGATTATACCTACATATACTGGACCACCATACTACATATATTGGACTTTAATAAACAAACAATGGACAGTTAAGTAAAACCCAATCATAGGTTCAAGTTTGTGGGGATAATTGAAAAGAGTTGTTCGGATCCCCTCTTTACCAGAAACTATTGCCATGCCTAGGTGCTCTGGAGTTTGTAACAATATTGTTGCTGATGATATTCAATAAATAGATTTGAGGCAGATTGGAAATTAAGTTTTCATTTCTTTTCCTGATAGGAGAATTAATCACATTTGAAAAACTATTTTATGGGCGAAAGTTTTGCAGACGTCCGCTTTAGAGAAATTTTTACTTTAAAATAAAACATTATCAAGCTGTCATTGTTCTTTTTCATATAGTACACTATTGACAGAGTTTATTTCCATAATATTCAGTGCTGTTCTACAGGGAATACAAAACTGTCAGTTATAGGATGTTTCACTGCAATAATAATAATAACACTTATTCCTATAAGCGTGCCTTTTAATTTATAGGGCGCCACAAAATTGCATCAGCTGTTTTTTAATTTTCCTGGATTTTGCTATTTCGGATATTAGTGGGCACGGATTTGTCCATAAGTTATTGAATAAAGAAACTATAGCATTGGTTCAAATAACTTACAAGACGAACTTGGCTATTTCCAAACATTAGTTCAGAACTTAGTAATTCATGGCTTCTGTCTTTTGTTGGCAAGATGGAGTAGAGAAAACGTGCTGACCTTTTCAGTACTCAAGCAAACCAACATAGGTTCAAACCCTGTTCAAGCCAAAGTTTTTTACAAAGCGACCGGAGAAGAATCAAATCATAACTTCTGATACAAAACGGAGAATTCTTCAGACTGTGAAATCAAATACCCGAGTCACTATACAGAGAAAGACGATTTACTAATGTTGGTTGGAAAAGTATAAATCAAGTCCCTGGGGTTACCAGGACTGTTAAGAACAAATATTTGGTCTGAAATATCTACTTTTCATGTTATTATACTTAGAAAGAAACACTATACGATTTCTTAAGCACGTTTTAGGTAGATACACCTGTGGAGTATCGCTATCGTACTTGACTTCCAAAAGAAAACCTCGGTTCGATTCCCCAGCAGCCAGTATCTTTTTCGCATAAACTGAAATATTCAGAGATTCATCTCCGGGTAGGAAAACTTACGAAGTATCACTGGTGAGTATCCAAGAGTGTCTGTGTTCTTTAGCATAATGATAATGTAGTTTTAATGTTTTTCATTGGTCTTTCTATCTTCTTCTTCTTCTTCTTCTTGATGTATTGATATCATCGTGTCTTCGCTGCATCTTTCTCTTCTTCTTCTGCCCTCTCTGTTCATTTTTATTTCTTCTCTTACTTTACACACACACTCTCTTTTCGTGTGTGGTCCAGAGCAAATTCCGTGACACTTTCGATGACCAGGTGATAGGACCTAACCCAAACATAAGTGACCCGATAACCCGTGTAACCCGGTCTGGAAAATCTATTTAACTGGTAATTTCGGCGTCGTATTTATCGTTTACTCGGGGTAACATCACCGGTCCTGGTCACACCTGAAAGAAACACAATGCTGTTCAAACGCAATGAAATAATTAAAATCTGTCCTTCATCCTCCGGCTTATCAGATCTAAATCGAAATACTGGGTCAGAATGAGTTCGAATCCTAAACCCGATGAAACAATGCAAACTTGACAAGCATCCCCCGACAGCCGGTGACCAATTTCAGCTCTGCAGTGTTTATTGCGTCTGTGCGAATTGTTATAAACACTAGTTCATTTGTGTTATAATTATTAGAGCGTTATATTCTAAATAGGTGTAATATAGAGTGGCATGTTCGAAACAGATACATTTTAAGATTAGAGAATTTTTTTGGCTATTTCAAGATCATTCTTTTTATATTAGTTTGGCACAAAATTCGTTTCTATCCTATAACTTATCAATATACTATTAAATGTGTTTTTTTTTCACGTTTCAAATGTGGAACATGTAAGGTATACTATGCCTATTAGGAACAGTACTATGCCTAATTTTCCTTTTGAACATTTGTAACTTTTCATTTTGATACAGTTTGCATATGTAATGTTGCCTCTTTCTGATAGAACACGCCAAAAAAGTATGGTTACAGTAACCATATAAAGCGAATTTTCGTAGTTAATTTTGGGACAGCAATACTATGGGTTGCAATTACAAGTATTGTTAATCGTGTATTGTTATTATGACAATACATATGGCTAGATGTATTGTCATAATTACAATACTGTTAACAATATTGTATGTTCAAATTCTTGTTTCTAGTTAAATTAACAATATATTTTGTAAGATAATAGTTAATTATACAGTACTGTATAGTTGAATTAGCTATGAGGGAATCATATCTGACCATAGCATATTGTTACACAACAACTATATAAATATTGTTACAAATTGACGATATTTTATTGCTGTTGTGACCATATATACGTATATTGCTAAATGGCCTCCGGACAGAGCGGAATCTATTTCAACATAACATTGCAATAAAATACAAATTTATTTTTGTCGAAGTTTGGTTTCACTATTAGTATACGACTACTACATTATACACGTTTGGGGGTACAAACTAGCAAATACATTACGACAGACACATCTTCCGTTACATTCATGTATAATACAATAGGATTAAATTATTAGCAGTAATTGTTAATTACAACTTCAGATTCCATAATTATCACCATTCTTCTTGTCCGGCGTTTAGAAATGATAACTATCGCAGCGCCATCTCTTGATCACCGTTTAATCAGATGAGCACAACATTACTACACATTGCGAAATTACATCAAATTACGTAAAACTACAATATATTTATTCTTCGTAATCATAATAAGAGCACTTACTCATGTCAAAAATTAACATGCCATAAAAAATTCGTCATTCTTAGCTACATTTTTCTAATTTCTCTCGATTCGAACAAACAATATCGCGTCCAACCAGACGAAGTCCTAGTACAAGTATTGTAATATTAACTGCTTTTCATTTTCTGCGCATGCGCATCCAACAACCATACGTATATTTCAAACAGCAATAAAGGGGTTTATTGTCAAATTTGTAGGCTACGAAGGGATATGGTAAAAGCAACCATACGTATGATTTTTCCAGCAACATAAAATTTAACTATACTTGTTTAGGAATTCCAACTATACAACAATACGAGATAGAGTCAAGTTAGCACAAGAGTATCGTTACCGTAGCACAATTATAGTTACTGTAACTATAAAAATTAACAATACAGTTTAGCAATGCAAGGATAATTGGATTTACCAGGGCATTTTTACAGTGAAATTAAGCAGAAAAATTATCATTCATTCATTTTCTTTTCATGTTCAATTTGCATTAGTAGTCTGAAGTAGAATTTATGACCTACGGTATCTACGGGGTTTGTTACAATCAGTGACTCCACCAGACTCCGGTCCCTGTGGGGGTGTCAGCCCCAAAGCCTCTAGATTACCCCCAACTTTATTTTTTTTCCTGAAAATTTGATAGAACTATTCCAAAACTACTTTCATCATCCCAATTTTGATTTGACACCCCCTAATCTGAAAATTCTAGTGGAATCTCAAATAACAGTATGTTCTAAACCAGTACATTCAATAAGCCCCACCGAATTTTCAACCGAACCACGCGCAAACAAAGCATGTGTGTTACACTTTTGAAATTATACTAAATGTGTCTCAAAACTTACTGGAAATCATGACTATTTATTCTGACCACCAAGTTTGGTCTCTATTCTGAAAGTGTCTTAATGAATTTTTCAAACACTCTCTATATATCCGAATAGCCCTGAAAAAATATAAAATCCAAAAGTCACTTCTATCTTTCTGTTAGATTTGTGGGAACTGAACTTGATAATGTTAGATTCCTTTTACTACGTTCAAATTCCATAATTTTATCTCTACTCCCTCCTTTTTCTTCTTCTTCTTTCCGATTTTCTCTCTTCCTCATTTATCTGCCTCTATCTAACAGACATTCATCGCATTCAACTTTCCATTGTGTGTGTTTAAATTTTTCCTTCCATCAACTTATATCTATTATATCGTCTCGCTTTTATTCTTTCATTTTATCGACGCTAATACATGTCTATTTAAAGAAAGTGTGCTCATGATGTTTGCTGATTTTAGTATGAGCGAGACGAAGGGAGGAGTAAGAGGGGTCTGTTTACCAGACACGATTATGGGATAAGAAGTTGCCATTTGGGTGGCCTAGCTGCACGGAGTTCGCTGTCACAATTTTCTTTTGATGCGAAGTGTACATAAAAAAAGTTATTGAACGTTTACCCATTTACTATGTTGGTGATGCAGCTAATATAGGTTCATAATTTGCAATTACAAATGCATAGTTTAAGGGCCGTTATTACATGCTTACACATTAAAGAATAGGTGTGTTAATTCAACACAATGCGGTGTCCCATTGGGGCTACCACTTTTTGTGTTAAATCAACACAACACACTGTGTTGATTTCGGCACTGGGAGAAAAGGTAACAGCTGTAGGAAGATTTGCTCATGGGTTGTTGAGTTACAAGTCAATTATTTTACCGTCTGAGCTAAATTACCAGACAAAAAAAACACTAGATTCAAACAGTATAGATGATAAAATAAAATGTTGCTGAACCCCAAACACAAACAAATTTACTCTCAAGACTTATCCGATGATTTAACCACTTTTCCATTGGTCAATCAGCGATCGGAATTCCCATTCGTTGAGAATATGTTCCATTTCTATTAAAGCAAGCACGCCATTTGACATGTTTCGATACGTTCTTACGATATGATAGCTGGTCAAGTGTTTGGCTGTCACCATCTTGCTTGCTTTCATAGAAATGTAATATTCTTAATACATGGAAATTCTGGTTCCCTATTGACAAATAGAAAGTGATTAAGCCATGGGATAAGTCGTGCAAGTAACTTCTTTGTTTTGGGGGTTCAGCATCATATATATGATCCCCTACACTGTTTGAATCTATAGTGTAGTCGTTTAATTCAAATGTTGTTCAATCGATATGGTTTACATCTAGTGCTTTTTCTCTCTGACGATTTAGCGAAATCGGTAAGACGCTCGACTTTTAACCGAGCAACCCATAATCAAATCTCGTTGCAGCCGCAACATTTTTTCTCCCAGTACTGAAATCAACACCGTGTGTTGTGTTGACTTAACACATAAAATGTGATAGTCACGCTGGGACGCCGCATTGTGTTGAATTAACACAGCTATTTTTTGCAGTGTAAGTTTACCTTAAATACCTTTACCCTTTGCGCGATTTATATTATTATAATCTAAGTTTGTCATTTTAGTGGTATCAAGTTAAATTTATATATTTATCCGAGCTCGTCATTGTGCCAATATGTCTTCTTGAAATATTGTTTTCTCTCTCTTTATTTTAGTATAATAATACAATCGCCACGCTTCCGAGTCTTTGTCCATTTTCAATAACAAATGCTTTTAATTCTAATTGGTATTAAAATGGTTTTCTCTACTTCCAATTTTAAAACTTACCTTTCTTTGTAAGCGCTATGCTCAACCGCTTTTATAGTGTTTGAATTGTAAATTCATCATGCAGACACTTTGATAATAGACTAGATCTTTTCTGGGCCGAATGAGTTCTAAGGAATTTCGTGACAGTACAGAACATTTTCTCTAGAGGTAATGTTCCACAGTGAATATTCTGCTTCCGCACGTTTAAGCTTACTATGGTTCCTTAGTGCTAATCTCTATAAAGATGCTACACATATTTCATTATTATTATTATTATTATTATTATTATTATTATTATTATTATTACCCACTCCTCAAGATACTGTGGTGCTTCAAACACGGTGGAGCTTCAAAAACTACTCACATTGGTCCCACGACTGTCTTTTACAAGATTCTCCTCAAGCCCACTAACAAATGTCGGAATGGCATCTACGATAAAAAGCTTGAAGATTCTTTTTCGTCATCTCTTTGGTACGAAGCTGCGATTCCAGAGCAACACCATTCTTCTGCTTTGTGACTAGCTCCAACAAGATATTTCAGAGATGTAGATAAGTTCCGCTAAATCCAGCAGCTACCAAACAATTAACTCAAACTAATTAATCTATTCGAATTAGGCTTTCACTGATTAATAGAGTGTAGAACGACCGATCATTACAGATAACCAGTTTGACGAACACACATCTAGAGTGGAGGACTTCACCAAATGGAAACATTTGAATGCAAGAAAAGACCTGAAGGTTCAAATTTAAAGACGCTTTGTAAACTTTATTTTGTATGGACTAGTTTTAGTAACTTTAGCTTCGGCCCGTAAAGATTAAATGAATGGAATGCTTATTAAAATCCACAAACATACATGCCGCGATCTTACAGATGATGTTCGAATGCCTCAGATAACACGTTTGCCTCGAATGGACGCTCAAATTAATGTAAACGCCTTAACCAAGGAAAGGGTGAAAGCTTTATTTTTCTCTGTTTGGTTAAAACAATAGTAATCACTTTGGAAATGCACTAACGTAAGAGTACAAAGTAATTGTTACTTCTTTAAAATATTATGTTTTTGTAGTACGGTAATTAGATATCCTTTTGAATTCGGTGCAGGCAGGCCTGGATTAAAGATTGCAACAATTCATGAAGATATTTTAAATTAACGTTAAAATAAGACCCTGGCCTACCTTGTCATCCGGTAGATTTAACGGAACATTTTGGTTTATTTCGTATCCATAACGTTTCAACGTCAACACTACATTCTAATGTATTTAATGACGACAGTTTAATATTTCTTGAAACAAACCACAGACGTTTAAATGAATTTTAAATAAGTTAATAAACAGCTACGAATGCATTTTTTTGTCTGAAATTATCCTGAAAAGTTAGGAACAAAATCATTATTATTTTGTACCTGAGAGCCAGAAGCGCTTAAGTCCAATTTCGGTCAAAACGTGATAAATTAAATTTTGTACAGCACTCGGAAGGACTCAGATAATAATTGGTCGATTCTTGTTCTAAATATGTTGATAATGTAAATAAGTAGTAAATCTTTATATTAAGAAGTTTGTCCATTTAGTTTCTATGTGAATGAAAGAAAGGAATACTTTCTATGTTTTTTTTTGGGGGGGACAAGGATTTGTGACTTGCGGACTTCTAGCTCTCAAGTACAGATATATCTTAAAATATTAACTTAACAAAAATCGTTTTTACAAAGTAAGTTCCATGGCAAGAGAAATTATGAATACACACACTGAAAACGAGAAGAAGGATGGCTCAGTAGAGTATTGATTTATCTGAGATTTTTAGAGTGGAAATCAAATACTCAGAGAGAGAGAGAAAGAGAGAGAATGACAAAGCAAGGGTTTTTATTTGCTAGGCGACCTCGACAAATCCCGTGTGTATTGCTATCTGTTTCTCTCCCTGGTTCCTCCCAACGCAGCCATACATCGCAATTCCCAAGGGAAGATGTAATGGTAAGCTTCACATGGACATTTATCTCAGTATCTTTGCAATAAAACCTTAATGTAAAGGAATTAATTTTATAGTTTTGGTTCGCTTTTTAAAATATTGGTCACTGTTTACTTCTTGTGCAAAAAAAAAGTTACAAACATCACTGAAAAGTACAATCAGTTGATAAAATGGATCGAGAAGCAGTAATTGAAAATATATCGATCCACAGAAGTAAAATTTACGATACTGTGAAAGTTTAAAGCGATTTCAAACCACAAAATTTGTTTCAGAAACAGGGGTAGTTATAATCTGATTAGAATTAATTTTGAAATAATTCAAATGGCTTTACACCATATAATTTGTTAACATGAAATTCATAAATAAATTAATATTCGGATATTATTAACGCGACAAGATGATGATGTTTTTGAACAAAGTACTGACAGTTCAGTTTTAAACAGATCGAAATACTTCAAAAATGATCTGCAGATAACTTATAATTAGTCATAATGAAGTAATGTGTTCAACGTGACAAAACTGTTACTTGGACAGAAACTACATCGTCATCATCACTTGAGTCACATTACTTTCTGCAAATAGTCTTAAGGCTGAAATTTGATTTACAATCGTCAAAACGACCGTCAACATAATTAATTGTATCTGGCGACAGTCAAATATGGCAGAAAATGCGGTGTTGCTAATTTGGTACCTCTTTTAATTCAAAATGGGCACTGAATTATTCCCTCTAATCTATACATATAAAGTTGAAAATTAGTGATCACTAACTTACTGAATAATCAACGGATCTCAATAACTTACGTGGACAGAGCACGGAAATTTTACATACTGCTTTCTTCCATCATATAGAGAACCACTCAGAACAAATTTTAGGAAATTCATACATGTTTGCCAGTGTTGTCAGCTTCAAAATTTACTTGCAAATTCCTTTTCATCGCCCATCATACCTTCGCCAAATTTTACATGAATATTCTTCCGCGCCACTAGAAAATGTCTGTGCGTTGAACACTCTTCCAAGAACACAAGTTGTCAGTGTTGCCAACAAATAACTGATTTGTTCACTATTCGTGCCCAGGAACATTCATCTACAACAACCACCGAATTGTGAACGGCAATCGAGACTCCATGGCTACACATTCCTGCAGTCGACTACCAGCGACTTCTTGTGTTCCTGCCATGTTGAGTTGCACTTCGCCACACTTATTATTATTTAGATATTTCATGACTTTTGGCACTTCATTGTACTTGTATAACAAATGTGAGGTATCAACATTTTGTTATTAACAGACGAGATTTCATTTTGATATTTATAAAAATAGAATGCCTTGTTAATATTTTGCATAGTCTAGTGAAATTATAACAATCGGACAAAACAGATGGCACTGGTATAGACGTTAACTCTCAGATGAACCACTCCGTAAACGTTTTTAACTTTTGTGATGTTTGTATGCAGGAGATTAATCTCTTCTTTTATTTAGTAGCAAGATTAGCAACATTGTTTTCCCTGTACTACCTTTCATTTAATACGTTAATTGTAATTCCAAACTGCAACATTTAAATACTTGAGGATTGTTATTGTAAGTACTACAACATATCATAGCCTGATAAAGAATAATACAAAGGATGTGTTTGGCTTTATATTTTGTGCAATAAGGATAAAGTTTAAAGATCATTCTAGAAAGATTGTTTTGATCGAATAAACCAATGCAAAAGTATTTGAAAGGGGTGGTTTTCGGTACTAATGCTGTTGTGGGAATAGAGAACCAAGTGTTGGTTTGTTTCAATTAAGCAAGGTCAGACTTAGTAAAGGAGTATCTTGGGGCAGCTTGGGGAGTAGAATAGTTGAGGATGTAAGCTATACATGCAACTATGGAGTCCTATAAACAACTATACTATACTGTGTATACTTATGGAGCCCAAACAAATTACAAACAATAAGGTAGCCCTGTATACAACAGGAAGTTGCTGGAGCAAGCTTATACTGGAGTATGTATTATGAAAGGCAGGATGACAAAAGAAGTGGTGAACAATACACCTACAATTATTGAGGATTGCAGTATGACAAAAGCAGTGGCGAACAATACACCTATAATTATTGAGGATATTCTGCATGAATTTTCCATGCTAGAAAAGCAACAATTGCAGTAAAATCAACGATAAAGAGTATCAGCATAGGAATAAAGAACAAATAAAAAACTTTACAGTATATAAGAAGCGTGTTGAGTAGAATGTAGAAATGCTGCCGAAGTGTGTTCCAAGACATCTGAATGCATAGAATATGTAATTCTAGAACGTGGCAAAGATTTAGAGAATAAGAAGGAAGATAACAGAAATGAGCCAGTTGGAAACGTGACAATATTCCTAAGCTATTTGAGAGAACAAACATCACCGAAAGGAAGTAAAAATTGAATCAAAACTGACAAAATAAGTGAAACTAAAGATATGTTTATGGAAGTCGTAGGCGGTGCACAAGGAATTCAAAGTAAATTGAAAGAACCAATGGCTGAAAATGTAAATGAAATCGACAAAGAAAAAGTAAAAGTAAAAACGTTAGACAAAGAAAGTGAAGACATGATTAGTGAACTTGCAGATGGTTAACAAGAAACTATTGTTAATTCCTTGAAGTCATATGTGACTTCTGTAACAGATAATAAGAGGGAGAGATATATCTGGTGTAGTAAAAAGTAATCCATTATTTTGCCAATAGATGGCTTCAGTGATCTGTATCTCGCGTTGTATAAGTCCGATCGGGTTCAACGAGATGGCGTTCAAACGATGAGATTGCGTACTACAAACACTGTTCAGATAGTTGTGATGAGTTGACTCAGTGTTGTGTGAGCGCGCGTCAAAATGGACACTAGCAAAGAGAAAATACGCTATATTTTACAGTTTTTCTTC
>JAGDQP010013670.1:0-26794 GCA_022664845.1 Lepisma saccharinum
CTTCTATCTTAAATTCTGTAAATTAGTTTCCTACGGGACGGTAATTTGCTAACGTTACTATCTTTTATAATAAAAGGTTGAGGGCTAAAATCCACTACCGTGTATGAATTTTCTCTATCATAAAAGAAATCAAAGGAACATTACGGTATCATCTCTAATATGATGTGAGTACTGGGTGCACAAAATCTGAAACGCTTTTAAATAATTGGAAATCTGACATGCGTCCATTGTAGTTTGAGTAGAACATTTCACTTTTATTAGTTTCGCTTTTAGAAATTCTCAATTAGTGTAGAATATTTTTCTGAACAAAGGAAAATTAAAATTCTACTAACTTTGGTTGTCTATTTTCTCGTGTTCGATGTCTTCATTTTTAGAAGGATTCATGAAGTCTCAGACAACACTTTTGTTATACACTACCATTTCCGTTAGTTGATTTATGTAGCTATTGGAAATTCTAGGCTCATACTAATTACATTTTTTCCCTTAGTTCACAATGATTCGTCGTGTCCTTAAATCTTGCAACGTTAATTTAACTCATCTTCCGACGCCATACAATGATGAAATTTTGCAAAGCGACGTAGTAGGGTGACAATATAATATTCCATTGTTACTTTCATAGGCCTATTTTTCTATATATTTATATATTTTAAAAGCATATTTTTTAATATGAACTTCTTTATCCTAAAATAAATACTAGCCTCCAACAATCTGTCGTTAACCGGTTGCAGAACACTTTAGGATTTGGGTAATAAAACTTTTTAAAGGTATACTTTTCTTAAACAATTCGTAGTAAAAAGTAAAATATAATTTTGTTTATGCATGGCTAAAAAGAAAAGCATGGAGCGCGCCATTTCAAGAATTTATAAAGTGACTGCATATGAGAGAGCGCCCCATGCTTGTCTTTCATGCTTAAACAAAATTATATTTTAGTTTTTACTACAATTTTTTAAAGAAAACTATGCCTTTAAAAGTTTTATTTTTATTACTTTTTTTTTATATAGCTCAGTGACTTACCCAGGTGGAGAGTTCAGTGGGTGCGCACCTCACCCAAATTCACATGTCTTTGTTAACTTGGCATAATTTTAGACTTGATTATGTTTTGATCTCTAACTTCATGTCCAAACTCTCTTTGAACCTCCCCCAAATCCCTGAATATTCTAAGAAAAAAATCTGGATACATGCGTGAAAGAGTCTGTCTTACGCTGTAATTTGATCTCATTTTCTGGATTTTTGTAGATATTTTCATCCATTCTTCCGTACTGTAGTTTCCAACGTGTTTTGTCTTCTTTTTGACAATTTTCTTTCGTTATAACAGCATCTTTGGCATTATTCAGAGCTTCCACTAAGTAAATGTGTTCCTTTTGTAAGAATCTTTGCAACGGTTAATCCTAGGGAAGTACTAATTCAATGGAATAAAAAAATATGGAAGAAATTAGAATTTATTTGAATTCATTGCAAAAGATCTGGGCTTGTGAGATTGTTCGATAAAGAAATTTCGACAATTTTTTCGAACATAAATTATGCTAATTCTTTAAAATCATGAATTATAGTGTTTCAATTGTTCCTAGATAGTTCAATATCAGTCGAATATTAATTGTCTTGAATAATTCCAAATTGAGTTGCACAATACACTTAAATTGCAGCAGGTCACTTTCACATTATGTATTGAATATTGATTGCCAACATATACTCATAATTAACACAAAAACTTATCAGATTTGATAAACTGATTTCGTTAAATCCCGACCTTGTTTCTTCACAACTCTCCTTCCAATACCATGTATGGGGAAGATTTGCCAGGTTGTTACCAAATCACATAAACAAAGTCGGTTTAAAAAATATCTTACATATCTATCATTGACGTAGCTACCAACAAAGGAAATCTTTACTGTATTGGAGATATTAAGAGTTTCGTCCGCTAATGCAAAAAGACATCTCCATAGTCCGGGAACAAATTCCTTAATTGAAGAGTTTGGTGCAAAAAGGGGACTTCACTTTTTGCCAGTTACCACTTTTCGATGGAAATATGCGCTAAAATAAGTTGCTTTTTTCATTGGCGCAAGAAATGGGAATCCTTACCTTACCCCAAGATCTGTACGGGGTTTGTCATGGAGGAATCCACCTGTTATTATTGGTGCAGATGAATTTTTAATTGATTTTATTCTATCTCCTGATAAGTTTTTAAAACAGGAGATATCTCGTTTTTCACCAAGCTCTTCAATTGAAACTTGCTCGGAGATTTCAATAATTTAATTTTGATGGTTAGACTCTTTCCTTGTAGTTGACCGAGTTATCCGTGTGGTCTGAGGCATAAAGCCTGCGTCTTAAGGTCCTGGGTTCGTGTCGATTTTAAGAAGCATTGCACTCACATGATTGTAACAGGCTGAAGTAAATAGTTAACATGCCCCATACAAAATAAAGTAATACTTTTTGTGACCTGAAAGATCACGTTAGATCTTACATTGCGTACGAAAGTTTAACAGTTTTGTGAATTTTTCTTTCATTCATATTTAATGTCACCATGTTTCCTTCATATCTAATGTCTTCTAAAGTTAGTTCTTCTCTACGTACAAAAAACTGCTTCAACCATAGGTGCGGAATATTTTATATTTAAATCTTCCTTTGTTTCATCCCCGTTGAAACTATCAGTAACAGAAACTACTATATATTTTCATTACTGCCTTGAATTTTTTTTTTTTTTTTTTTTTTACCGGCGCTGTTGATATAATTGTCAAAGAAATATGTTAAATATTTAGTGTGCTTTTTCCAGTTTCTGAATGTTTATTTTACTGGTTGTCCTACTTACCTAATAGAAGACCTGAATTGGAAAACATCCCAAGTCCACTTTTTTTTCTGTTCGTATTTTCATTTATTCTCTTCGTCGGCATCCACTTGCATAACGTTACATCCTAACTTCAACTCAAAACCCCTTTAATACAAAATAATTGCAGCTGAATAGAATAACATCCCAAGTCCTTGGACTGTTTTTTGGTAAAAAAAAAAAAAAAAAAAAAAAAAAGTGGACTTCGGATGTTGTACAATTCAGGTCTTCAATTGCGAAACTACAACGTAGAATGTACAATACGATCCTTTACCTATTTAGAATAAACTAACAATTATATCGGGACGGGCTTAAGCTATAGTGCTGTTACCGTCCTTATAATTAATTTTAACGATATGCTTCCAAACGTAACTTTTTTTCTTGCGGAAATATTATCTTTCCAACTTCATATAGGTGGAACCAAGCAGGGAATATATCTATCCCCTCCCTTACCTACGCCACTGCGCGTGCTATAATGTGCATATAGAATTGCGACCCCTTAATCGCACACAATTTCATGTACCAGCGATCACCACGCTCACCACAAACTAGTGAACAGGCAATGTTTCGTAAACGAGCAACACCGAACGTGGATATCATAATATACCTTGGTTGTGAAGATTCCTCTAGAGCTACAGCTGTTTCACTAAAGTCATTTGCAAAGAAAACGCTTGACGATAAACAGAAGTGAAACAGTTCTCTTTCCTCTTTTTTTTTTCTCCCCTTGTAGTGGAGTTTGGTCACTTTCACCCCCGAAAACTTCAGCAGTAGTATTCTTGTCACGAAAAGAAGAAAAAACTACACTAGCGCCTACCTAGCGTAGCGAAAAAAAACTATTTGTGGGGTATTTGGACCTTTCCCGTACGGCATCTCTCATAAGCTGCTGCGTCTATTTTTATATATGATCTAGGGTATAACTCTGTACAGTGATTTCACTTGTGTATCTGTTTCACTTTGTTCTTCTGAAGTTACTCTTAATAATTATATTCATAAGTATGCAAGATCAGTCCAAGTATTTCTATCAGGTGGATGAGTCGGTAGACGCATCCCATTTGTAATCAAGGGGTCCCGGGTTCGAGTCCAGGCGGAGGACATTTACTCTCAGGTGCAAATCGAGTAGTGGTGGATTCCACTTTAAGCTGTAGCTGTAGGTCCCGTCCTTCATAACCCCGCTGCCACATAAGGACATTAAGGATAAACAAACTTATTTCTATCCATATGTAATATAAATAAATAAAGCCAAGTATTAAAAAAAACTGGTTTAATAAAAAAAAAACTATTTTTCTTTACGTGTGCGGATGACACCAATTCCTTAGCGAATTGCGTGTCGGGTATTTGTACCAGTTTTTTGGCGAACTACGTACAGGTCGAATTAGGACTTATGTGTGAGAATGCACACCAGTTTTTTGGCGAACTGCCTGTGCGGGATAGTACCAGTTCCTTAGCGAACTACGTACTAGGATGTTCCAGTTTCTTAGCAAACTGCGAACGGTTGAAGGAGAGGAGCTGACCACCCAGGGGAAATGAGTGATGGCTCTTGCTCTGTGCAGGTTTTTTTTAAAGGTGAATGTAGGGGTGGTTCCTCTTGCTTCTCCTACTTGACTCCAGCTCCCTCTGTCTTCCGTTATTCGCTCCATCTGGTGTTAGTTTGAGGAGTTGATCGTCGTCTTCTTCAATGTGTATGTATTATCTGCTTACTTGCATAACCACATGTTTGTCCTATAAACTTGTGTGTTATTGTTTATGCAATGTCCACGTGTTTAGCTACACACGCTGGTCATTACGATATAGTAAAAAGAGTGCATCATGACTGAAAATAAAAAAAATACTTACTACATTATTGTTGCAGATCCAAGATATTTAATTTGGCTGCCGATTTACACAAATTAAAGCTGTACTTCTAAAATCACTGAATATTATGAATACTTACGTGGAGCAATTAACATAACCGGATTTTATCTTAAGAAGATTGTGTTTTACATACTGCAAGTGACTTTTAATGCTATCGTATTCTTAAGATGTATGATTAGATTATTTTTAGGAACTCAGAATTATATTTTAAACAGCCATAAAATGATCATCTGACAGTGAAATTTTATTTTATAGTGTATTTTTGCTTCTTCGTGGACTAAAAT
Source organism: Lepisma saccharinum (assembly GCA_022664845.1). Lineage (NCBI taxonomy): Eukaryota > Metazoa > Arthropoda > Insecta > Zygentoma > Lepismatidae > Lepisma > Lepisma saccharinum. The sequence goes on from JAGDQP010013670.1 coordinate 4,957, forward strand.
GAATTCTAGGATACATGTTAGTATGAGAATTATAAGTTATGATATAATTTTGTGATAGAAGTGGCTTTAGACCTCTTTTATGCATGGCGTTTTGTTGCGCGTAGTGAGAAAGCAGGCTAACACTCGATTTCTTCTGTACATATTTATGCACATATTGCTTGTCGCTGTAGTACTGTAGGTGAAAAAAAAAAGAAAATTAGGTAGGAAGTGTTGCCAGTGTTTTTTTTCATGCGATAGGTAAACCTCTGAGTAACTGAACTTAAGAAAGCCTGGCTACATATCGTCTGAAAAATACAAACCTAGTGTTTACATATACAAATGACTTTTTGCTTCTCGCGTTCTCTAGAACATGAACGCCTCTATTTCAGGACACGACAGCAGAAAACCTCACCGCGAGTGCATACAAATACCCACTTGCTTCCATTATTTTACAGAATGGATGGCTTTTGCTGACTTCTTGTTGCGCGAGAGAAACGCCGTGCATGTAAGGGGTCTTACGATTTGAGTTGAGTATTGCTGTAGAATAAAACTTAAGCTTGAAGAACATAATATGAGGGTATAATATTTATCTCTCGTTTTTAGACGCAGACCGAGCAAGAAAAAACCTCAGGAAATGTTCCAGTAAATGAAGATCAGCTGCTAGAATTTCTTAGGCGAGTGACCCCACATGTATTAAAAGAACTAGATAAGGTTAATCGTAGTAAGGCATTCGATGATGTTTCTGGCACGGAAGAAGAAGAAGAAGAAAGTGGAGCACAGAAACTGTACACTCTTCAATACTCAGGCCAAAGTAAAAAAAATGTAAGAACTTTCTCTTTGTTATGAGGTTACATGCGTAAGGTTTTTTTTTTATTTTAAATTTATTTACATGCATGAAAAAAGTTGGGCCGATTTACTTCAGAGTAGTGCTGGTAGAATATTCGAATTTTAAGATAACGTAGTATATTCGAATAGTACCAAGTGTTCACATAGGGGTCATTATTTACATGGTTACTACTGTTCGAACAACAGTTAATATCCAAATACTTGATGGATCAAGACAAAACTAATATTCAAACGCCTTAAAGGGGAATGAGTGGTTGAAACTTCATTTCTCTGCCAATAGATAGCTCTTCGATCGCGGGAAATCCCAGCGCCTCTTTAGGTCACAGTCAGAACTTCTAGAGGCAAGACTGGGGATTCCAAGCCAACGTACTTCACGAAATCGGAAGAATTTGCTGCTGGTGATGTGCAAACCATGAGACTCCTGTCATAAAAGTGGCGTTCTCCTTTCTACCTGCGTGTTGGTAGGAGGGCACTAATTATGTCCCATCTTATCAGGGTTGAGCGGGAACAACGTATTGCAGTGTGTCTGTGCTAGTCCACAAACTAAGAGCTGTCATTTCCTTTCTTTCCCCAATAGCCGAAGGCGGCCGACCATCTTTGTATAGCAAATGGCGCTGCGAGTGAGAGGGCATGAATAGAATTCTGGTATAGCTTTCGATATTTGTGTGTGTGTGTGTCTCTATTGTAGGAAGTAAAATAAAAGTAAACGAGAACCCACCACTGATTTAATTTTCGATGTTGTAAGAGTGATCGAAAATAAACTTTACCCTTCGGAGCTAACTGCAGGTTAAAAAAAAAAAATCTCCTTCTGACAGATTTGAATATCGGAAAAGGCACGGTATTTTCATCTTCAGGTCTTACAAGGAAGGTTCGCCAAGTGTGTGATTGTGTGAAAATATGTACACCGATTTGTGTGAAAAAAATGGTACACGTATCGAAAATAATGAAACACGTATTTGACCGTTTTACTGGGACACGTTTCCCCCTCCTCGGAACATTGAAAACTACAAAAACGGAAGAACAGAATGCAATGTGAAAACACTTCGAATGATAAACAATTTGACATGCGTATACTACATAAAAATAATGCAACATGTATATTCGCATATCTGCGAAACGGGTTTGATTTGGAAACCCCCTTCCTTTAAATTGGCTTTCGTTTTAGTTTATTTTGGACCAAACTTCATTTTTTGTAGTTTTTTTTTTTCAAACGCTGTTTTCTGCATATATGCAAATATACATGTTCCATTATTATGCAGTCTTCATGTGTCAATCTGTACAAAAATCGAAGGGTCTTCATTTGGATGTTTCAGAGGAGGGGAGCGTCCCCCTCAAACCCTTTTCCCGCAAATATGGAAATATATGTGTTCAATTATTTTTTATGTAATCGTGTAACATTTCTCACTGCGATTGCAATGTTCTAACTTGGCTTTCTTGGTCCATTTTTACTTTCTCGCTTCATGTATATGGAAGGAAAGTATGTGATCGTGAAAAAATTCGACATCGAGATTTCGGCGGATCTCCACGTTTCATGGACACCAAGAAAGTAGGTTTCGCGATTTTCTCTCTCGCTCTCTCTCTCTCTCTGTGTGTGTGTGTGTGTGTGTGTGTGCGCGCGCGCGCGCGCGTCAGTGTAGTGTCTCTTGACGTGGAGCCTAAACGGCTCGTTCGATTTCAATCAAACGGGTTTTTTGGAATTTTCTTTTCAGCCAATCAGGAAAGGGTAGTTCTGTGATTGGTCGATTTCAATATCTCGAGAACGGCTTCAAGGATTTCGATCCTAGTTTGTCAAGCATAGTACCCATTAATGGTACAAAAACTCATAGGGTGATATGACCCCCAAAATTTCTGGACATCAAATGTGGGGGGGGGGCTTTTCAAATATTTTGAAAAACTATTATTTGAATCTCAAATGCTTTCCATCGAATTATAAGTGTATCAGTTGATTTTGATTTCTCATCATAAGTTCCCAAACTTTGATTTTCATCATTATTATTATACGCTTTATATTAACTTGCTCTGTAATCATGTTTCATCTCTGATACAGATCTTGTAATTAATTTTAAAATCACTTCCCATCATCCGATTTCTTTGAAATTTTGTAAACTTGCTTGCTTCCGATATTCAATCATTAGATATATGACAGAATAATCCAGTTAACTGTAATTAATTAATTAAAATAATTCGAAATTATCCGAAATTAAACGGAACGCCGCAACTATTGTGTGAATATTGGGTAGCCTATCTCACAGGGAGTTTAATATTCATCTACTATACATAAAAATAATGTAAAAAGTTTTTTTAAAGAACACGCTTTTTTAAGATGCACTAAAAAGTAAAAAAATAATAAACTGAATTAATCATATGAATCACAAAATAAAAACGTAGGTCCTCTTGCTTACCTTAAAATCATAATCCAAGAGCACCCACATTTTTATTTTCTGTGTGTGTGTTTTTTAAAAAAAAATCGTTTATTTTTTATATCTATAACGGTTTTCGAAGAAAAAATTACCAAATATCAACCCATTTTAAATACTGAAAGTGGCGTTACATTCTCACCTAATCGACTCCTCTGATTTCAAGCAAACTCAAACTTTTTATATATATTATTCCAATCAATTATTTGTAGGGAATATAGAAATAAAACAACGTGCCTACGCAGTATTTTTTTAAACAAATAAATTACCAAATAAGCTCAAACAAACTTTTTTTGGTTGTGCTAAACAAATGATTTTTTTCTGTGTAGGTGTACAATTACAGAAATTACGCTTACTATTAAGATCCATTCAGTTAACAACAAAACCATTCAGTTAATGTACTTGAACACAAAAATAAACTAGTGTAGATTCTCACTTATGGTCAAATAAACAAAAAATATATAGTTCCATCCATGTCCATAAATCTACTCGATTTAGTTAATTTGATCCCATTTTCGTGCTGTTTTTGCTGTTGATAGAAGCTGTTTAGGATTTCTTCTCTCTTTTGATTTATTTTCCCTTGCTTCCTGCGCCCGTAGAATAAAGTCTGGTTCTCTGCACCGCAGACCACGAGGAATCATAGGATCTACAATTTCAGGCAACATGCATTGCTTGAAAAATCGTATTAGTTTTGGAAGCATTGTGTTGTTTCACAGATCCTCATCTTTTGCCACTTCTTCTACATGGAGATTTGTATGGTCGTCAACATACACTACCAAATAACATTTCTGGATTTTTGTAATGTTTAGTTGTCCTTGTATTTGGTAGTAGTAGTCGCTGTTCTTTAATCGCACAGATCCATCTGGAAGAGCTTCCAAGAAAAATCTACCTTTCTTTTTTGAAATTTCTTTATAGAAGTCGGAGTTCCTCATCGATGGTACGCATTTCAATTCTACAAGCGAATTCTCTTCTACAATGTATCCTAGAAAGAAAATAGTGACTACGTAAAAACTGGAGAATTTTATTGAAATAAATCTCTAGAGTAATACTGGGATAATTTTTTACAGTGTCATAAATCTTTGACAGGTATAATTGTGGTTTGAAAAATGACACTCAACTTTATATGGAATTCCAGCCTACATTTCTAAGTACAGAAAGGAGTAAAAGATACATGTTGCGTAAGGAAAAAATGATTAAATGTTCCATGAGGTACTTCATTCAAATTGCATATTAAAGATCAATAAGAATACGAAACTAAAGGATAGTCTAAAGGAAAAGCTTGTGAAAGGAAAATCCCGATAGGCAAATATACCTACGTCAAAAAAGGAAATGAAATGAAATTGATTATTAATAACAAACATGGGTACAGCAATATCGAAAAATATGCAGAGAAACATATCCAATTTACTCATTCCGTTAGAGGTTCCAAGTAACCTAGATATACAGTGCACAGAACAAGCTGACATATCAGTCGAGTTAAATAAAAATACAGACAGTTATGTGCAACAATATATGTATACTCAATTTAAAAACTAATTTGGATAGGTGTAATGTAGTAGGGTAACCAAGTACAAATAAATATCTTAGCCAAGCGGAGATAAGTGGTTTAAAGCAATCCCTAACAAAAATCGCTAACCTGTTCGAAAGTTGTCGCTTTACTCACTTTGATGTTAAAGAACCGAACAAATACCCAGATTAATAGTGGGAGGGGGTACGTTCATGATGACGAGGTAGGTGATTAACCGATGATGAGAGAAACATTTTAAACAAAGCTTCATGAAAATAGACAAATCCGTTCCAAAGATAACGTCGTTTTAAACGCTTTGACGGTTATTATTATTATTAGCACAATCACAGATAAATATCTGGATACAATACAAATACAATACCAATCTGTTCCAGGGTAAGACAAATATTCTAAATCAGAATTGAAACAAAAGACAATTTTATAGAAACAGCTTCAAGGTTAGGCACAACAGAGCTCGAGTTATCATTCGACAGAAATAGAGGAAAACTGAAGGGGTATTATTAGAAAGAAATTCCATACCTTTGACTTCATATGAGGCATGTGAGATGCAGCAAGAAAAACAATTGAACCTGTTCTCGAACGAATTGTTCTTTACCATAAAAATGGTTTAACTTCCTTTCTTTCTTTCGTTTTTCTTTTTCTTCCGCAGATGTAAAAGCTATCTTCCCAACCCCACTTCTTTTTGGGAGGCAAAGAGGAGAATCTTCCGCGAGTTCTAATTGTTCAGGACTATAACACCCCAAGCTGACGGAGGAAAGATTTATTGCTGTTTAGGATCAGTAGCAGCGAGACTGCTTCTTGACCATAAACTTCCACATTTTCTCGCAAAACAGAAATTGTCGCTATCTCTCAGAAGTTCTAGAGAATTTTAAAACTGTTTATCGTTTCATTAACCATTTAAAACTATGGTATTAGTTTCATCACAAACATATTCACATCGAATAAAAGAGTAAATTTCAGAGATTGAAATGATAGGTAACAAGTTACAATATTTTTATACGTTGCCATGTGAGATAGTGATTTCATTGTACTTTCGTGTTTCGCACGGAATTTGTCCACTCAATCATCGTGCTTTCCAACAATTAAAATGTTCTAAAAAGCTGCATTTTTAATCTGAAACTCCATAAACGTATTCATATCACAGTTCAAGGTTTCGGCATTCATATGGCCATTTTTTTTCTGAAATCCGATAGATTTTTCATTCCAAAACAACTCAATAAAATTCATGCGTTACGTATCGCTTAGCAAACTATAATTAATAAATTTCTAAATACAGCAAAATCTCAGTCCAGAACATCTACTCATGCACATGCAACTCGATAAAAAACAAACAAGTATTATTTAAAAAAAAAAAATAGAGTGTGAATAGCCCTTAAGGGCAATTGTAAGGTGTGAAATGCTACGAGTACTGTAATTTTTCACAGATGGCACTTATTCGTTCTTACTGCTGCATACTTAATACAATAGATGGAAGCATCATCGCATACTTCGAGGAGTAGTAATTCTTGCGCTGAAAGGGATGAGGGTGGTTACTAAACTATGAGAAAAGGAGGGATACTAGCGATCAAAAATGAGGTTTTACTTTGAGTTGGCAGGGAATAGGAGAGGGGACAAGCATATTTACAGTTTTCCAGCTGTGACTCGTGTATGGTTTGGAGGAGACTCCTCTTAAGTCTGTCTCAGGCACTCGAGCAGTCTGACGATTGCCGTGGTTGGAAAGAAGAGAGAAAACTCTGTCATAGTATCGTCAATTGTTTGAGGATTAAGTTGTGTTTGAAATTCGTTTTTTTTTTTTTTTGTTTTTTTTGGAACTCTTTGTGTTTGTTGGTGGAGGGAGGTGTACGTTCTTATCGAAAAGATAACCAGTGTAATATTATTTCATTGTTTCATAATTTATAGTAATCTTCCTTTTTTTTAAACTTTTATTAAAATTACTGGAAATGAAAAAATAATGTTGATACCGGCGTAAATTGGAGTCGCCATGGCTCATGCGGTAGCCCGTCTGACTACGAGTCGAAAGGTTCAAATCCCAGGCAGTACGCTGGAGACTTTACTTTATCCTTCAGGAGCTCTGAGCTGGAGGTATGTCTGGAGCTGAGGTATATTCAGCCTCCTCCTATTAAATTGAGTACCAGTGACGAGTGTCCTTGGTAATCCTATTGGCGCCTTGGGAAGTAAAGGTGTCGAGCGTGAGATTGACCATTTATTTATGCCCTTTAGACATCTGAGACTTAGGCCGAGATAAGGGAGGGGAAAGGATGCGGCCAGGGCTTAAGTTAAAGGTGCCGGAATTTGTCTGGTGTGACTGAGGAAAACCCCTGGAAAAACCTGTCAGGATGGTCGGCCGCAGGAATTGAACCCACGACCTCCCGAATGCTACGCCAAAGCTCTACCACTGACCTACGGCGGCTCGGTGTTAAAGATTTCTTGTATATACCTAATTTCTGACCAAGGTTATTCCAGTTTCTGACGTCTTCTGGTATGTTTTGTCACTGAGGAAAGTTAGTTTTTCTGTAGACATTTTTAACTAAACGCAATTAACTTCGCAGTAGGACTTTGTCTCTCGATAAGCTTCGCGGTAACAAATGGCGGAGAACAAACTTGTTTAGTAGCCATGGTGCATTGTGTGAACCACTCTAGAAAGATGAGATCGCTCTTTCAAGTTTGAATAATAAATTATATCTATAAAGCATCGGAATCTCATCATGGAAGATCACCTTTTCTATCCAAAGCGAGAGCATTTCTTTGAAAACCACTCTTCCACATTTTGTGTGTATATAGGCATTGAAAGTTGCGGATGAATTTCTGTAATCAAAAACTCACCTTGAAATTTCTATGAAGTGATTTGTATTTATTTATTTTATAACAATTTATAGCTAACGCAGTAGTTTGTCGTAGAAGAATTAGAAAATACGGGTAGGAATTTCTGTGGTAAACTTCTTATATTTAGTTCAAGGTTCAGGATACGCTCCTATCCGATAGAAAAAAAATGTTTCATACAGCACTGTAGCTTCAATTAGAAAATCCTGACGTTACCAAATTTGACCCGAAAGACCTGACTAAACCGATAACTCGTTTCAGCTTTGCCTCTCACACATACGGGCTTAGATCTTACAAGAACACTCGCCAGGTGTCACAGCCCGATTTTAATAAAAACTCCTATATAGGTATAGTGCCTAGGTAAACCTTCACAGCCAAAATTATAGGTACTGCCGTCAACAAATAACGACAAGGGGAATCCGAGAAATATGGAACGTAGAGAGCAAGTAAATCCAATACAGAGTACGGAAACCGCGTTTTCTTTTATAAAATGTTACATATATTGAATATTATGGTTACTGGACAGAAGACAATACATGCTGGAGAGTATGACGACAATGGCCGCCATCTTGAAAGCGTCAATGGCCGGCTATGCTTCAAAATTTTTAAATAGTAAGTGGGTCGTGTGATATATCAATATGTGCTGGAATGTTCCAAGAAACCCAATGGCGAAGTCAGTTTTGGCATAACCCTAATCCTCTACGACAAAATAACACGTGAAATTGACTTGGAGAATGTGTGAGCCAAATGATGAGAAACATTTTGTTGAAAAAGTTGAAGGAACGAAAACCAAAAGGCTACATTGGAGGTACCGTTATGTTGGAAAATATGATCCTCATGGCCACAACATGAAGTGCACTAGAAAGTTTTAAATACCCTAACGGAAGATAAAATCCCAGTTTCAAGAAGGCGTAATGTTAGATGAAAGTTACTTTTCCAGGTCAATTTCACGTGTCATTTGTTGTACAGGATTAGAGTTATGCCAGAATTGACTTTGTCATTGGGTTTCTTGGAACATTCCAGCAGAGATTGATATATCACATGATCCACTTACTATTTAAAAAAATTGAAGCATAGTCAAGATGGCGGTCATTGTCGTCATATTATCTAGAATATATTGTCTCCTGTCCAGTAACCATGAATAGCCATTTGCTTTCAATATATGTAACAATTTATAAAAGAAAAGGCGTTTTTCGCACTCTCTATTCGATGTACTTGCTCTCTACATTCCTTCTTTCTCGGGTTCCCCTGTCGTTATTTGTTGACACCACCACCTATAATTTTGGCTGTGAAGGCACTGTACCTACATACGATTTGTTTTTCAAAATCGGGCTCTGACTCCTGGCGAGTGTTCCTTGTTAGCCCCGAGTTGCATTAGAAATGTAGGAAATGTAAATATGCATCTGGTCCTGAACCGGAGTTACCTAAAACCAATCAATGAATTCAAATGCAAATTAATTTTGGCAACCCAGATGACGCTGTGTTTGAAAAATAGATAAATACTTCTTTAGATATTCCAGATTGTAGTTTCATTGGAAGTTAACAAAAACTGCAAATCACGGAGTCATAACAACACAATTATTCCAAATATAAGATTACTGTGTGTTAAGGCCAGTTAAATTTCTAAAATATTCCCAACCAACGTAGGGTTGTCTGACGTCCAGAGTTTCACGACAATGTCCCATCTCCCGCACAAAAAATACAAAAAATGACAATATAAAAAAAAGTCTGACTTAGTTCACTCTATATATGTTTATTTCAATGATTCCCAACCGGGGGGGGGGGGGGGGGCATGAAAAGCTAGCAAGGGGAGCGCAAGCGACTGTCAGGAAAATGAATTATGAAATTATAGAGAGAGCATAACTTTTTGAAGACGACAATTTAAGAAAATTGACCTTAAGTAAATTTCTCAGATGTTAGACGTATTTCCTATACAACTGTTGTACATGAAAGTAAGTCAGAGAAATGGCGCTAATCAGCGCAGATGAAATTAAAATTATCATAATAAAAGCTCTTATACACCTGAACGCAAAATGTAGTTTCTGTACCAAAACACAGAAGAAAGACAAATATTTCCATATGTTACTTAAACAATAATTGAATCCTTTACTTTAGAAAGGGCAAATTAAAAAAAAAAAAAAGAGACACACACACACATATATATATATGTGCATTTTAGTGTCTTTAAAATGAAATACAAAGAATTGTACCAAATTATTAATTCTTAAATTTCAATATTTTTTGTCTCTCTTGTAAAAAATTTAAAAAATGTAGCTTGTGCCCTTTCTAAAATAATCGATTCAATTCTGCAAAGGAAATAATTAAGATAAAATCGAGTAACGCAAAGGAAAAAAAAACCCTGTGTGATGGCTTTTCCTTCACTAACTTCTTAATATTTGGTGCGAAGTTCGACAAAGCACACCTGAGATCACTTTCCACTTCTAGGCGTTTGCTGTGTTTTGATTTTATTGTAGCCAAAGTCGAAAATCCCGATTCACAGAGGTAAGGAACAATAAATTTTAAGGCTACTTTTGAAAGTCTTGGGTAAACAGGCAGGAAATAAACCCATTTTTTTTTTTTTCAAAGACATTGAGTTTTTTGACATCTGAGTCACACTTCAAATCGATTGCTTCCTCTTGAATCCCAGCTGGAAGTAAATCCTTATCGATGGTGAAAGGTGTTCTTGCTTAGTTGCAGCACTGCCAGTCTTCTGCACACAAATCTGGAAAATATCGCTGAATTCATCATGACGTAGGTCTAAATTTGTATTGATATTGTCTCTCCATACTGTTATATCTCGTTTGTTATTGTCAAGAAGATAATTTAATCGAGGAAATGATAAAAAAAAATTGGCGTGGAAGTGTTCAGACTGCGTTTCCATCGTAGGATCTTTTCCATGAAAGCTCTTATCGCGTCATAAGAAGTCAGTATGTTCGAGTTTCTTCCTTGCAGTTTGAGATTGAGATTATTTAATATTTCACAAAAGTCTACAAGATATGAAAGGGAAAATACAAATGTGTCCTTGGTAAAGGAATTTCAAAGTTCATCTTTCCCTACACACAATAGTAATATTTACACATTTTATTTAAGCTATTACAGCTTACTTAACACATTACCTTTTGAGAGCCATCGGACTTCGATATAGAAAAGTGTCTTATATTCAACACTGAGATCGTCACACAAAGCCTCAAAAACGCGAGTATTCAGAGCAATTGACCTAACAAAATTTATCACTTTAATAGCCACTGCTAATGCCTGTTGTAGGTTTTCTGGTAAAGTTTCTGAAGCAAAAATTGTGCTGGAAACTAATAAAAGTTGAGGAGAATAATGTAATTATATTATTATTATTATTGTGTTAGATGTGAGAAAAAACTATTCAATGCTGCATCTAAAATCACAAAAGGGGTCACACACGAAAGCACATATGTTTCCAAACCAATGAGGGCATGAAGTATGCTGGGTTTACGAAGAGGAGCACCAGATAAAAAGGTTGGGAATCTCTGGTTTATTTCGATCACAGTCGAAATTCAATAGCTCTGTTATAGTGTTCTATTTTCGGGGCGCGAAAATAAGCTTTTGTTGGTCCCTGGTAAGTTTTTTCTTCCTAAATTTGAACGTTTTATTTTCGGCGTGGACGAGGGATAATATCGTGCGATTCTGGAAATTCGGCAACCCCACGTTTCTGATCTCGTGCTTGGGTGACAACAATCACCAAAATAGGGTTGTGACAGTCAGCATATATGACAATTAGCGCGTAATCTCTCAGTTAGCACAGCAAGTTTAAGATTTCAAGTTTGCATCAAGTGTCACATTGTAAGTTTGCTGTGGAGGCAATATTAAGCCTGTAGAGGAAAAAAAAAATAATAACGCTCTGGAGTGATGTTCGTACCATATTTTTTGTTGTCCGTGACTCTAACCACTACTGTACGGTTCATCTTCTGAAAGACTTACCGTCGGTTTCACCGACCTTCCTTAAATTTCTGTTAAGGTCGCGCTAGTTAACGCTTACATAAATATTTAAGTGTCCCTAAGTTTTTTCCGTTGCATCAACATTTAACGCTACGATTTAAGGTTCCCTTAACAAACGAAACGTTTAAAGCATTGGTATTCCTGAATGTGTAAATTCCTTGGAGGAATTAAATTATAATTCCTCCATTCCCATACATGCTGTTCTATCAAGAATTGCGATTGGTTGATCCTCGAGGCTGGCCGCAAATAAATGACAACCACAATGCGTTGAGTAGAAAGTAAACAAATTCGACCTAATTTCCAAATGTGTGTTGAACAAAAGAAAGGAAAAGGCAATGTGAACTCTGATATATAAGGCTGATGTCGGGAATGTCTTATATCGTCGCTTTACTATTCCTTCGAGTATGTATCCTTAGCGGTTTCCATAATTCCGTTGAAATATTCTTGGTAAAATACTTTCCAGTAATGCACGTGTGTATATACAATTTACAAAACTGTTTCAGAAAAGGGTGGGCAATTGTTTCTTTTGAACTGTCGGGTTGTAGTGACTATTACTAGTTACATAACGGTAACCTTCCACATGCAAATGACTTTCATCTTAGGTTGTTCATAACATGCGGAGTAGAACTTTTCGTAGAAAGCTTCCTTGTACACTATTTATGAGGTGGTTCCATTGTGGATGTAATCAGCTATACATTTTCACATTGTCTTTCACAAAAGAACTGCAAACAGTGGGCGCGTGTGTACATAGAGCATTGAGATGCTTTACTGTTCAGTTGAATGCATCTCCTTAACTACAGACAAAACGTAATGTATATCCATTTTTAAATAGATCACAAGCTAAATATAACAAAACGAGTCTGTATTTATCGGAATAAAGAGGAGGCTTTAAGCATTCCTCGAGTATGTTGATACGGATCCTTTAATTCTTTCCTTCGTAGCTCATCTACTTAGGTAGCTAATTAAGTAATTCTGTATATTAGCTACATCTTTTATATGACGGATGAATGTACTTATTCAATGTAATTTTTTTGGATGCAGAGAGTCGGGAAATAATGCACATAACTACATTGAAATGGCGTAATTTAATGCCATATCAATACGAATATGTATTTATCGGAGTAAAGAGAATATTGCAGTTAACTGTAATTCTTTTTGTAAGTTACTTTTGTTATATTGCATTGATGCATCCAAAATAATTACATTGGAAGTAGAAGTAGCTAATATAAAGAATTACTTAATTAGCTACCTAAGTAGGTAAGCTACGAATGGAAAGAATTAAAGCAATCCGTATCAACATACTCGAGGAATGCTTATAGCATCATCTGTTTCTATTTGCAGCGTATCGAAAATATATAAGGTGATAGTATCAATGGTTGACCAACTAAGGAAAATTTCAAGTGTAAACAAAAACTGACGTTTATATAATAATATATAAATAGTTATTTGGTCTGCGAAACAAAGCCTGAGATAGTGCAGAAAAAGTCAAAGAAAAAGCAGCTCGCATTTGTCTTATTTGGCAAGACAAAAATTTATTGCTGAATGTGAAGTTGCACCAGTATGTGACCAGTTATAAATAGCCAATTGTGAAGGACGATTGTTCCAGTGTAAATCATTCATTCCATTTTCTGTAGGCTGTTCCTTGATCAACGAAGGGATAAAATAATTAATTACTTCACTGTGCCGTATCTTCTAGTACATATGCACGTATATCATGTATTAGTTGTAGCTCAGTTCTTTTATTGTGCGTTCCGCTCTCTTCCAGACTGACTTTATATACTTAAGTGATTTTGGGGGTGACAATGCGTTTTCTGATTGCACAGCGTTTGGGGACTACACTATTAAACCTTACGTATTTTGTTTACTACTGTATCGAATGTAACTCAGTATTATTACCGTTTGTTTCTCTTATTGGTTAACCACTGGCGCCAGTCCATTACAGTTAGGGATGAAGTTCGAATATTATCGAAGTTTCGGGTATTTGAAAGTTCTAGTATTATCAAAGTTTCGGGTATTTTGAATTATTACAGAAATTTCGGGTATACTCGAAACTTCGAATATTATTTGTCTCTGTATATATATATATCTATCTATCTGTGTGTATGTCTCTCTCTCTCTCACTAACTCACACGAAGGGCACAAGATAGAGCGATGCGCTTTTACACATACTCTAACTTAGTGCCACAGACAACAGCACCGGAACGGCAAAAGTTGTCAGTCGCACCATTTCATTTCAAGATGGTGGCCAAAAGAAAATGGAGGACAACAGGAAAGTGGCGAAGTATGATCGCGCTCATATTCTAAACGGGTGAACCGAATCGAGTGATTCTTTACCTACAGGTTATAGGCTTATAATTTCATGGGGCCACTGACCCGGCGAGCGTCAAAAGGAATGTTCGAAAACTGCAAAATGGGGGTTTTCTACGACCTTGGAGGGGGGCGGGATGGGTCCGATTACTTTGGTACGTGGTCAGAATTTGAGCTTTCAAAATAAACGCTCTGAGTCCATTTTAAAGGTGGTTCTGCAAACTTCACGCTGCAGGACCACCAAAAGCTCAAATTTTCAAACACGCTCCAGAATTTGAGTACAGTGTTGAGCTTTCAGAAAAAACAACTCTCAGAATTTGAAAGTCCGTTTGCAACATAATACAAAACAGCTGAGAGAACTCTTGAGGAAATAATAGTCTGTTTTTCTTTCCGTAAAAAGTGATCGCAAGCTATTGAATTTTATTTGCAAATTGAATTAGAGCCGTATGAAATTTAATTATTACATCTTCACATTAATGTTGAGAAGAAAACATACGCGTGACATACAAATGGCAACGTAAAAACAATTCACATTTACATATTTTAAAAAATAGCAAGTTTAAAATGCTTCAGAATTTTCCAATTACCAGACGACGCTTTATTCATGGAATATATATAAATGCACTATGTAGGCCTGGTTGTACATTCCCTGGAACATTGACCATAGCGCCCTTTTAAATCCTTCGCAGTACATCAGTACCTCTTTTCAGCCCGCCGCTTTGATGTAATCGGTCCTGGGTTGGAATCCCAGTCAGAGCACGTATGTTTTTTATCACCTCATCCCCTCCATCCCTTTCGTCTCTTTTCTATCATATGTGAAGTTAAAGTTCTCCCTTGTGCTTAGCACCATGCCATAAAGAATGTAGGGGGTGCGGATTTAAGGCTCCACACTTTCTTGATCTCAGCCGTAGATAAAGGTGGTGTTATCGGCACCACGCTTTGGCCGCCTACTCATTGAATTTGAATCTGAGGCTGGGTGGGCCCCAAAACCGCTCGGTGTCGTATGTACAAAACGATATTTTGTCATAATGTAAATTAACTCGTAAAGATACAACGTCTATGTCTCTTTTCGGTGTTTCAATTTTTCTTTATATTCGGACCATTTCCTCAGACCAAAGAATCTAATTTCTTCGACAACTTGAAATAGTTTAATAAAATATTAAAATGTCACGATAAATCCACGCAAACTTAAACTTGAGTAATTTGATAATCTCAAACACTTCGTATTTTGAGACTCTCGAACATTTTGACAATGCGCTTGGCAAAGGACGCTGATCGGTTACATCCTTCCCTCGAAGTCGCGTTTCAGGCAGACATGTATCCAGAAACTAATTTTGAATGGAGTCTACATAGTCGAATTTGGGTAAACCCCGATGTCGTAGGGTAACCAAAAGCAACATATACTTGACACATGTATTTAGACCAATCCCCATTAAAATCGGACAGTTCGTTCGAAAGTTATCGTCGCTTTTACACGCCTACGCTCAAAGTAGGAACAAATACTCGGATTCAGGGGAGTTCCCCTTGTCATAAGGCAATTAAAAACAATAAGTGTGACGAAAGCAAAGGGGAAAATTTTAAAGCAAGTTCCATCAAAATCGGACAGACGGACGAAAAGACAGCACGATCTATAATAGGGAGCTTCGCATCCAAAATTCTCAAGGTTTGTTTCAATGATACTCGAAGTTTAGATAATACACGAAATTTCGACAATCTCAAATACTCGAAGGGTTTTTGAGTGCCGGATAATAAATTTTCAAACGCGAAGTTCGGTAAATCTTTAGCTTTATCGAAGTTCCTTACCCCTACCTATATCAGAAGCTGTCTCCATCCAGAACTTTAATTTAAACTCTCGAAACCAGATGCAACATTCACCATTCTCCTTTTTCTGCTTGCCCTGTTGTTGGCGCAATCGGTAAAGTGACGGTTTGTAGGCTAATGGTGTCCTGAATTCTAATCCCGTTCGGCTGCTTTCAAACAATTCGAGAGTCTCGAAAGTTCGATAATTCGATAAAATTAAAATTCTTTATCGACGAAACGGTTTTGAAATATTATCGAATTGTTATCGATTACTCGATTATCGGAACAGCCCTAATTACAGGTACGGACACCCTACACCCTAAATATAGACACTTACTTTCCGGCAATCAGGTGAGATAGATAAGAAATATTTATGCGTTCTACGGTACTATATTTGATTTGAATTGTAAGCATTAATTTTAATACATCACATTCATTTGTAGGTGCTCTGAATACAGTACAACATATACTATACACGCGGGAAATTATGCCCAATTTGTTTACTTTGTACGCATTGTGATTGTCATTTATTTGCGGCCAACCTCGAGGATCAACCAATCGCAATTCTTGAAAAATAGAACAGCATGTATGAGAAATTACATATTCAGGAATACCAATGCTTTAATGTGTCGTTTGTTAAGGGAACTTTAAATCGTAGCGTGCAATGAAAAAGAAAACTTAAGGGACGTTTAAATATTAATGTAAGCGTTAACTAACGCACCCTTAACCGAAATTTAAGGAAGGTCGGTGAAACCGGCGGTTACATTTTACTAGTTCTTTTATGTTACGAAGACTGTATATCTGGTGTAGTAAAAAGTAATCCATTATTTTGCCAATAGATGGCTCCAGTGATTTGTATCTCGCGTTGTATAAGTCCGATCGGGTTCAACGAGATGGCGTTCAAACGATGAGATTGCGTACTACAAACACTGTTCAGATAGTTGTGATGAGTTGACTCAGTGTTGTGTGAGCACGCGTGAAAATGGACACTAGCAAAGAGAAAATACGCTATATTTTACAGTTTTTCTTCGATAAAGGCGAAAACGCAAGCCAGGCGGCTGCAAATGTGAATAGTGTTTATGGTCCTGATACTGTAACAGCCAATCACGCGCAATTTTGGTTTCGTCGATTCCGTGCCGGTAATTTTGACGTCAAAGATGTACCACGCACTGGAAGGCCACGTGTCGAACATGTCGATAAAATCATGGACATTGTCGCGTCCGACCGTCATGTAAGCACTGTTTCGATTGCCCAGAGCTAAACATTGCACAAAAAACCGTGTGGAACCATTTGCATAAGGCTGGATACAAAAAGAAGCTTGATGTATGGGTGCCACACGAGTTAACGAACAAAAACCTCATGGACCGAATTTCCATCTGCGAATCGCTGCTGAATCGCAACAAAAGCGACCCATTTCTGAAGCGGTTGGTGACTGATGATGAAAAGTGGATCACTTACGACAACGTCACGCGAAAACGGTCGTGGTCGAAGCGCGGTGCGCCTGCGCAAACGGTGCCCAAGCCAGGATTGACGGCCAGGAAGGTTTTGCTGTGTGTTTGGTGGGATTGGCAGGCAATTATCTACTATGAGCTGCTCCCCTACTGCCAAACCCTTAACTCGGAACTATACTGTCAACAATTGGACCGTCTGAAGGCAGCAATCGCCCAGAAGCGCCCAGCTTTGGCCAATAGGAGAGGCATTGTGTTCCACCAGGACAACGCCAGGCCACACACATCGATAGTTACTCGCCAGAAGCTCCGGGAGCTTGGTTGGGAGGTTCTTATGCATCCACCTTATAGTCCGGACCTGGCATTACCATCTGTTCCTGTCCATGGCGAACACGTTTGCTGGTGCAAAATTCGCGTCAAGAGAGGCTTGTGAACATCGACTGTCTCAATTTTTTGCCAATAGGGACAAGGACTTCTAGGAGAGAGGCATCATGATATTACCTTCCAAATGGCAACACGTTATCGAACAAAACGGCGCATATGTGATCTAAATCGGATCATTCTAACTATGGTAAGTCAAGCCTTCAATGTCATGCAAAAATAATGGATTACTTTTTACTACACCAGATATAAAGTAAAGGCATGTATGTAGGCTCCAGTTCAACACTGGTATAGCTGATTTTGTCCTGTGTTGGAGCTATGAAGTCTGCTTCGTTGATTTTTCACAAGCTGGTTCCATAAAAAATATATTCTGTTTTTAACAACTTTACTTCTTTTTATTCGTACTTACAAATATTTGCTCCCTTTTCTTCCTTTTATATTTTTCAACATTTTACACAATTTTCAAAATTTCACGAAAATAAGCGAAACAATTCAGGTTAGATAAGTATTCTTTTCTTTCATTATACGCAGTACAAAGACCCAAAACGCAATGTGGCATCGACCCGAGCAGTAAAGTACACACATCATTATGGTTTTCCTGAGGAGGCTGAATACACAGTTAATATATGATATGATTAATGAAAACTGTTTAAGACGCTGCTGAGTAAGTAGATTGGTCGCAAAACGCACGATTTATTTTCTAGGGGTATGATAAGAGTTATATGTAGCCTAGAGCTTACATGCAACAATGGTTTTCTGAAGTGCAGACTCACACCTTAGTTCTCGCCATTTTCATTCGCCAGATTGTTATGTAAAGAAAACTATAAAGCAGCAAGTAATAACTCCAGCCCAGTGGTTTATTCTTTCATGTCAGGGATTCTGCCAGACATCCCCAAATTATTGAGCACTCATCGGTTAGTGCAATATAGCTTGACATTCGCTACAGCAGTTATGATATATGGAAGAGACAACGGCTGCCTGTAACATGGTAGAGCGTTGAATACACATTGGGAAGGTCAAGGTCAAAACTTGTGCACGATCGATCATTCCGTCTGTTATCTCAGTTTTTTTCTCACTCACACCAGATTAATACCGAATAGTACCTTCAGAGCCCTAACCAAACGTGCACAAAGGCTATAATTAAATTCAACAAATAGAAAAATTTCGCACATACAACATTGAACTCACTTGTTTATAAAATCCGTAAGATGTCGTTCTACATCTTTCTTCTTCTTACTGGAAATACTTCATCTGCAGATAGAATTTCCCTTGTTTCCCATTTTGTGATACATATCCTAACAACACTAAAAGGCATCCGTACCTGCTGTGCGAGTGTGTAAGGTTTCATATTATTGAAGATTGGACAAATGACAAGCCAGGGATTCCGCCAGCCCTCCCCCCTCCTGAGGGTGTCATCCCCAAATCCTCGAGAACACCCGCCCCCAACGTTAAGATTTTTATGGTCAAAAATCGATTGAAACCGTGCAAAACTT
This sequence comes from Lepisma saccharinum, assembly GCA_022664845.1. Lineage (NCBI taxonomy): Eukaryota > Metazoa > Arthropoda > Insecta > Zygentoma > Lepismatidae > Lepisma > Lepisma saccharinum. The sequence continues at coordinate 23,945 of JAGDQP010013670.1, forward strand.
CGCTTACACGCTCCCAATTATGACATTACACTCTCCAAACTGAAATTCTGGCGGAATCCCTGCGAGAAGCAACAATGAAATTTTGAAAAGCTGTCCCACCGATATCTTATTAGAAGTGTGCGATGAAATAGGTCTATTAAAGTTAACATAGATAAAACAAAATGCATTATAACAAGCGACACAGGACATGAAGGAAATAAAAACACAATAATTAGGGATGAGATAATAGAGAAAGTAAACAACAAATTTAAATACATGGGACTATATGTAACAAGCAAAGGCAATCCCGGAAGAAATAATAAGTCGCTTAGTATCGGGCAGCGCATGTTTCTATTCAGTCCAGAAACTCCTAACATCCCGATTAATATCAAGGAAATTGAAAATATTGTAGAAGCTTTCAGTTACTTTCAATTAGCTTGTACAGTTCAAGCGTGCGTCGTAACTTTTCCTCAGTCCCACTCGTCTAGATTGTGTTGGGTTCAAGTGTCAAAATTGACTGAGGCCCATTATGAACTAAATGTTCGCGCTATTGTGTCGTGTATATGTTGTTATGTTGGTAAAGCACAGGTATTTAATTTGGTATTAAGGTGAGGGAGAGATTAAATCTAAACAGTTCAACTCATATTAAAATGTAAGACTCTTAAGTTCAACTGCATAATGAAGAACTCCACGGACTGTACGATTCACCAGATGTTGTAAGAATAATGCAATCGCGACAACTAAGGTGGCCAGGCCATGTAGCTTGGATGTGGGAAAAACGAAGGTTATATTCTGTCTTGGTTGGAAATCCGGATGGAAAGAGACCGTTGGGAAACAAGACGTCGTTGGGAGGACAATATTAGAAGGGATCCTCGAGATTTCTCGTGATGAAAACTGATTTGATATTGCCCAGGGTAAAATCCAATAGCGAACGTTTATTACTGCAGCGATGAACTTGCGAGTTTTAAGCCATAGAGTTAGTTAATTGGCCCCAATAATACTTGTAAATGTGTATCAAATGAACTATCTGAGATTCTGACTTTGTTTACTTTAGCTGAGAAATTAGAATACCCGTAATTGGTGACATACGTCTACGGAATTAGTTTTTTTTTTTTTTATTTTTATTTCTCAGCTAAAATAAATAATGTCAAAATCTCATACTTCATTTGATTCACATTTACAAGTATTATTGGAGCCGCTTTTCAAAATTTCATTGTTGCTTGTCATTTGTCCACTACATTCAAAATTATGAAAATTTACATATACTAGCACCGTAGGTAGGGTGGCCTCCTAAATTTAAATATGTTCAAAGAATTTTGAGCAAAGTACGAATCTTACGAAGGTGCAAAATACAGCTTTGTGTTCTTTCCCACGATCACGACTAAAATGTAATTGTCCTTCGTTAAAATGTTTTGACTGGCTCTGTGCTTCCCAGAAAGTGACAGATGGGCGGGGGGAGACGATATTGGAAGAACAAAGCTGTTTCTTTTCTAGCATGAATCCCTCAATCAGCAGGGGTAAGAAGGGCTGATCTTTCTTGGCTGAGTTGTGTTTTGTGTATTATAACGCGAGAGACGACGACATTTCCTGTAACAGTTATGTAACAAACGGGATAAAATATTAAAATTAATGCATGATGTTACATCATAATCTCGCGATTTGTTAATATGAAGATGTTTTATTTACTTAAGCTATTAAAAGTCTCAAACTTCCATTTTTCTATTGTTCATAATATAAAATCAGGCGTGAATTTTCTCTGCAACATTTAAGCGCTTGCAACAATGAAATGAATAAAAATTTGGAAAATTGCAACGGATTAATCTCTAGACATTCCCTCAATGAGCAGCGATGTAGCAAAATTTTATTTTTGCATTGTTTGTAATATGGAGCCAGGTGTGGATTTTTTCTGCAACTATTAAGCGCACACAACAATGAAATAAATAGAAATTTGGAAACTTAGTACTGATTAATACCTAGACCTGCCATTGATGTGCGTTATGGAAAAATTTCGAGTCCCTGTTTTTCATAATATGAAGTCAGGCATGATATTTTCTGCAACAATTAAACGCTTGCATCAGTGAAATGATTAAAAGTTTGGAAACTTGGAACGGATTAATACCTAGACCTTCCCTTGATGTGCGTTATGGTAAAATTTCGAGTCCCTGTTTTTCATAATATGAAGTCAGGCATGATTTTTTCTGCAACAATTAAACGCTTGCAGCAATGAAATGATTAAAAATATTGAAAATTGGAACGGATTAATCTCTAGATTTTCCCTCAATGTTCGATATGGCAAATTTTCATACTTGTATTATATTGTGGAGTCAGGCGTGAATTTTCTCTACAACAATTAAGCGTTCGCAACAATGAACAGAACAAAATATTGAAAATTGGAACGGATTAATCTCTAGATTTTCCCTCAATGTTTGATATGGCAAATTTTCATACTTGTATTATAATGTGGAGTCAGGCGTGAATTTTCTCTAAAACAATTAAGCGTTCGCAACAATGAACAGAACAAAATATTGAAAATTCTCACGGGTTGTTGTCATCTTATGCTTGTAGTCTTCGTCTGAAAAAGTTCTAACATTATAAATTCACATTTGTGTAAGTTATCGTTCAATTTCTTCTAAATAAAATAATACAGAAAAGATAGGAGGATTGCAGCGACATCTAGCGCAGGAGATTTAAACTGTTCCAGCTTTGGAACTGACCGTAAGAAATATAATTGGCACTGCGAAACTGGGCTGTTTAAGCAGTAATCATGAAAAAACTGACAAAATATATATTTTCTTTTTGATGCTATAATCTGCACAGAACACAATGGAAGAGAATAATAAAAAGCAAAACAACTGCGATAGTGATTTTACC
>JAGDQP010013670.1:26894-47185 GCA_022664845.1 Lepisma saccharinum
CCCCCCGCCCCCCCCCCCCCCCCCATGTTATCCATATACAGTTCAGAAAGAGCAAACACCGTGGAAACCTTATTGAACAATTATTACGTTAGGTCGAATCCGCTAGGCAGTAAGCAACAATAAAGACGGTAGTTGAGAGCTGGTGGTGAGTAGAGATGTCAAAGACTCGCTCGGCTCGATCCGACCTCAGCCGCTGATCGCACTGAGCCAAGCAGAGCCGCAACGAGCCACGGCTAACACCGAGTCGAGCTTCGGCTCACTCATATTGAATCTAGCTGACCTCGGCTCGGCTGAGCCGATTGATATCCTTGATGGTGAGCTGTAACAAAGTTTCAGCTGTAATATGGTGAGCTGGTAATTTCTCTGATAATTACATTCACTTAAGCAAAAAAGTGGTTAAAGCTAGTTCAAACGGTAGAGCGGTAAGCTGTCACGCCAAAGAACTTCGAATTACTCCCATAAATGTATGGAAGTCAGTGAAATGTGAAGGGTGCGGGTCACATAGCTTCTGGTTCGTAATTTTTGGCTCTTGAAGTTTAGAATTCGTCTGCTAAGAGCAGAGGACGTAAGAAAATGTTGAATTATGGTGATCTTAAAGTCGATTGAGGTGTGTAACACTTGGGATTTCACTCACCTGAGTAACTACCGATATTGTATAAGAATCGAGGAATATGATAATGTACTTGTACAGGATTATGGTGATAAAGGCTTACGATTCTTGTTGATATGGTATATGGACATGAGTACTATTTGTATACATCAATCTGAGCTATTACCGTTATAAACATTTATTGTTAGAGAAGAACCTCCTGTTGACAAACGACAGTTGCTTCATACACAACTGTTGCTGCATTTGATTAATTTCTGCACAGTACGTAACAGCGACGATGGTTGCACCAGGAAGAAAGAACTTGTAATGGATAACACCCATTCTAACAACAACACCTTTTTGGCGTCAACTTCGTTTTTTGAATTTGTTTGGAGTGGAGGATACACTGTTTGGAGGTTTAACCAACGTCCAACTACTGCCTACTTCACTCAAAATACGATGAAGTACGAGCTCGTTGTAATTAACGAACTAACAGTTTTGAATATACAATTGACGAGATAGGCACAATGGGCACTCTGAGGAAATAACTGACTGATGTTCTATTTGGACAACGGCCATTAGGTGAATTCTCGTTAACGAGGGAATTAGCGCAGCAGATATTCACAGCGTTTAGTATTTGTGTTCGAAGATAAGTGCATCGGAGCAAATAGCGTACGGAGGTAGGTCAAACATTTTAAGAACACAAATGCGGACATTGTTGATCTTCCAGGTACAGACAGACCGCCATGAACTTCTTTCAATGAGGAGATTGAGAAAGTAATTGATAACCTCAAGAAAAGCATTCGTTTTTCTGAGAGAAGTTCCTTATAGGCTTCATTAGACGGTCGGAAAACTGAGTTAGATAAAAGTCTGTTGTCGGTGGGCTCTGCGGCTGTTGATATGTAACTTCAAAAGTGCTCTTCAAAATATTTCCTGGCAGTTGCTGACATTATTACGGAAGGAAGATGTTTTTGTGCGCTTTGTGGTCACAGGTAACGAAAGTGTGTTTGGTCATTATGAACGGGAAAGCGAAAGACAGAGTGTAGACTGGTGTCAATAAATCAGAAAAAATAATCTTACATGAAAAATAATGATAGTCGAGGTGAAGATAAACAAAAACTTGAAACCAATTAGTAAATTCACCCATTTTGAAGCATCTATAAGTGTACACTAAAATGGTGGATTGTACTTCACCTTGGAATTCCAAATTATGGAATATATCCTACAATGCCGTCTGCAACGATATGCTTATTGGAACATATCTTCGAGTGCTGCTTTGTACATATGCGTACATAAGAAAGAAACATTACGATTGGCACGGTAAGTTGCAGTTCTGTTTTACATGATAGTGCTTATTTTATTGTGTGTTGTAATTCATTGGTGTATATTTTTAAAGGAATACATCTGAAAGACTCTGTGTGCGTTCACATTCAGCTGGCTTGCTGATTTAAGATTTACGATGAAAAATGTTGATTGCAGTACGAGGACGAGAACTAATGTGTAAGTTAACGAGGAAAGGTTGATATCTGTATACTCATGTGATCTCTTATTATCCGGTGCAAATAGTTTTATGTTCCTCAACTCGATGAGTGTGATGTTGTTGAAGTAATATACGACAAAAGTATAAACAGCCTTGCACTTTTTCTTTCATTGTATTCGTATTCAAAGAATTTTTATGTGTCTTTTCGTTATTTGATCTCTTCTGATTATGATTTGCAACTTTTCTGTAATAGTTAGTCGCACGTGGAAACAGCCAGGACTCTTGTTTATTTAAGAGATAATTCATTATCATAAAAGGATCGAGGTCATCTCTTAATCGTATTTAGTAGCTTTTTCTTTTCAGTCAAATAAATAGCATTGGCGACCAACCTAATATAGTTAACTGGTGACAACCAGTTTTGAACAGGAAACAACATTTTTTCAAGTAACTTTGAACTTCTTAGGACTTGTAGTTACTAGTTAGTGTAGCGCTTTCCGCTTAAATCTAGTTAAACCCGAGATTTCTCTAGATGTTTACTGAAGAAAAAATAACTCAAATTTCACACAGAGTATCAGAAAAGTCTAAAATAAAGATTCGTGGAAGAAGTGATGAAAAAATCACAATTGAAGTTTAAATTGACAAAAGAGTTATCTTGCTTGAATCGTGAAGTTTCAACCATCAATTCAGATATTTATCTTAGACGTCTTTGTGTGTTTACTTAAAAGTCATCGTCCAAAATCAGTAGTGTGTCAGACGGTAAAGCGAACGAAATAGAAAGCGAATACAGTAAATTGATTTCTTAATCTGAGATGATGAAGATATTCAAAAGAACAGATCATTTGTAGCTAAAACTGTTTGATTTATATAGAGAATGCATTTTGTGACTAAGCTCCTTTTTCAAATTCATTTGCAATTTGTCTAATGTAAATGGAGCACAGGATCGAGAATTTTCAGTCAATGCTGAATGCATAATGGAGAATTAAAAACAAGAGAGTTTAATTGCTCATCGTTAAGTTTTTGATGTAACGACTGTACTTGAGTGTGTAACAAACATTGCAGTGACAAAAGAAATTATGTATGCTGCACATTCGTACTACAAGATTTGAAGAAAAAAAACTACTAAGAGAGGAACTAGCTGCTGAGAAAAACGATTACAAAGAAAGAAATTAAAATTAGTTGCACAAAAAAAATATCCTTCTGTACTAGGAACTAAATGCTTTAGAAAAACAGTAAATTATTGTTACAAAGAAAACACTATTTTTTAAAAAAATATTAACGATATGTATAAATAATAAATAAATCACAGCCATATTCGATCCATTATTGGATTAGGCTTCTCCCCGGAGGGAGGAGATTGGGAGAGGCTCTGTTGCTCCCACGCTGACCAAACTGGTTGGGAAAGGAGAGCAAGAGCTCTCACTGTGATCGCCACTATCTTCTATTCATAGCAGCTCCCTAATTGCATCACGATGCTGGGTGGGCACCGTTCCAGACCCACACGCCTTGGAATAAATCCTTTGCAGGGCCGGGAATCGAGCCCCGGGACCACTCAATCCGTAGCCAGCAACACCCATATATATACAGGGTGTCCGTTGCCACCCCGTGTATCTTCGAAACGAATGCGAATATAAGCAAACAAAAAAAAACAAACACGTCCTTGGTTATTTTAAGGGGCTTGAATTTTGAACTATAAAAGTTACACCCCAGATACCCCCAAATTGTGGTACGGGGTTCAACTTAAAAATTTCAAATGGCAAAGGGGGTCGAGTAATATATCGTTTGATAGGTCTCGACAAAAGAAATATTTTGCCGAAAGTTTCAAGTCGCTATGTTGACCCCATCCAAAATGGCGGCGGTCACATTTCGTGTCCATAAAGTCCGTTGCCACCCTGTGTATCTACAAAACGACTGGGAATATAAGAAAACGCAAAAGCACGTCCATCATTATTTTAAGGGGCTAACATTTTTAGCTATGAAGGTCCACTTCGTGTCCCCTAGGAGGAGTAAACGGAGGTCAGGGTCTACGTAAAATTGTCAAATTACAAAAGTGGTCAAGTGATACCTAGTGTCAACGGGTTTGATACAGGAGATAATTTGGGGAAACCTAAAAATTACAAATTGTTCCATATTCCAAATGACAGTAAGATTAAAATTCTAAAATGAAACTTCTATTCTTCACTCAGACAGCAAAAGTTCTAGAAGTTACTCTTCATAAGCAAAATCTGTATCTAACTGTTGTTTTCATAATTCTTTTCGAAGTTCTAACGTACACGCAAGTAAGCTGCTATATTACTCCATAGTTTTGTAATGCTAGGAATATTTCGAAACATTTTCTTTTCTTTAATTTTCTTTATGAGTGTTTGCTGATAGATGTAAATTGTCAGTGTTGTGAAGAGGTTCCATGTTGCTGACAGTAAGTTTTCCACCATGTTCCTACGTACATATGCCTTAACCACTAATTAGTTTCTACATGTTCAGCCTATAAATAAGTAACTTCAACGCGTGTATTTCCGAAACGTTAATCAGCAAAGTGTAACTGGAAAGACACTATTCAGTGGTTAAGGCATATGTACGTAGGAACACGCTGGAAAACTCATTGTCAGCATTTTAAAACCTCTTTACAACATTGACAATTTACATTCATCAGCAAACTCTCATATAGAAAATTAAAGTAAAAGAAAATGTTTCGAAATGTTCCTAGCATTACAAAACTATGGAGTAATATAGCAGCATACTTGTGAGTACGTTAGAACTTCGAAAAGAATCATGACAACAACAGCTAGATACAGTAACTTCTAGACCTCTTGGTGTCTGAGTGAAGAATTGAAGTTTCGTTTTAGAACCTTCATCTTGCTGCCATTTGAAATATGGAACAATATGAAATTCTAAGGTTGCCCAAATTATTTCTTGTGTTAAACCCGTTGACACTAGGTATCGCTCGACCACTTTTGTCAATTAGCATTTTCACGTAGACCCTGACCTCCGTTTACTTCCCCTAGGTAACACGGAGTGGAACCTTTATAGCTCAAAATGTTAGCCCCTTGAAATAATGAAGGATGTGTTTTTTTTTATATTCCCAGTCGTTTTGAAGATACACGGGGTGACAACGGACTTTATGGACACGAAATGTGACCGCCGCCATGTTGGATGGGGTCAACATAGCGACTTGAAACTTTCGGCAAAATATTTCTTTTGTCGAGACCTTTCAAACGATATATTACTCGACCCCTTTGCTATTTGAAATTTTCAAGTTGACCCCCCGTACCCCAATTTGGAGGGGGATCTGGGGTGGAACTTTTATAGCTCAAAATGCAAACCCCTCAAAATAATGAAGGATATATATATATACAGGGATGTCCTGGTATATATATATATATATACAGGGATATATATACCTATTATATATATAAAGATATATATATATATATAAATGGTGAAATTTTAATAGAAAGGAAAAGATCTGTACTTACGTAATATTTTGACGAAAATCACGTACACAATTACACACACAACACTATATAAAGTCACTTTAATTTTCGGCTTCAGCCGTAATGACTTGTAGACAAGAAAGAAGTTCAAAATTCACACGTTCAAAATTTAAAGGAAAAGAAAAACAACATGGCGGACGACCACATCAAAAACAACAGGGTAGGGTATATATGATGTTTGAAGTTTGACAGGTTCCTTAAGATGTAGAATGAAGTTGCTATTGACTGTCTTGATAGAGATGTAGTAAGGATGGGACAGGTTTTACATCTAGCGCTGCTACATTTGTGGGTGGAACTGAAGGCAAATGGGACGAAGTGTTAGTGTAGACCAAGATGAAGATTGGGAGGATGCTGAAAAACTAATCTCGGCTTGGTGGGAAAGGCAGATCTGGTATAGGGGTCAGATTGAAGTATGTGGAAGTGAGAATGCAGAATTTGTTTGATGTTGGTAAGTTAAGACCGAAATTTTGTGATAAAGGACGAAGGATTCGGGTTGGTGTTGGAAGTAGGAGCAGCGTGTGTGTATGTGTGGCTGCACGTCGAATTTGTTTGGTTACGAGACTAAGTGAGTAGCCTCGGTTGTCCAGAGCTTCCTGGAGATGTTGGTTGTAGGTTTCGGTTGCGGAGGTGGTGGAATTCAGACGTTGCCCTCTGAGGGCAAGGAAGAAGGGTATAACATTTTTGGTGTGGTAAAGATGGGAATTTGAATAATGTAAGTATTGGATGTGGTTGGTTGGTTTTATATGTGGTAATGTTTAGAAATATCATATCATTTGAAACTCAATATCCTTACTGTGTATTTTTCTCACTTTTTTTCATTATTATTTTTATAGCAACTTTCAGTATATTATTGGTATTATTCACGTGTTTAAATATCTCTATATATATTTTTTTCTTTTTAACACGACAATATATTATGAAAATCAGGTCTTAACCTTAATTTTTGATTGTGTATCATATTCTAAGTATTTTCAACTTCAGAATGGTAATTTTCATGTATTTTGTAAAACGAATGGTGGCTTTCCTTGTGTACTCTCCCTGAATCGTAACTGTAACTCATTTGGACATCCCTCTCTGAGTGATGGGTGAAAAGACAGACAGACTAAAAGTAAAAGTTCCCACTTCCCCTCGCATCCCTCTTCACCAACTACAACTTGTCAAGGTCACAACGGGGGTGCTGATACACAAAATAACACATTCACTGCTTCTGATGTCAGTGACCAACCAGCTACCCTGATTGACACAAATAGGAGAACTTTTTTAAATTTGTACCCTTTTTTGGAAGATTTAAAGATAGTGGACGCGGATAATAGTAAATCTGTAGGGCATTTGAACATTCGTTGTTTAAACCATAAGATTGAGGAGATTGCTACTTCAAACTTAGTTCAATGCACTTGGCTGGCAATAACAGAAACGTGGAGTGATTCAACAATTCCGGACCAGCATGTTAAATTAAATGATTTCAAGATGTTCAGATTAGACCGTTATCTCTCTAAGAGAGGAAAGGATGAGGAGGGGGGGGGTCATTCTCTATATTAAGGATAATTTAATTAGCAACCTAGTATTTAGTTTAAGCATTATGGATATTGAAGGATTTTGGGTAAATGTACATACTAGTAATATTACAAAGCCTATACGTATTGGTTGCGTTTACCGAAGACCCAAGTTTACAGCCGAGTTTGATAAAGCATTGACATTAATACTTAACCATTGTTCAATTTTAGTTGAGGATGTTAACTATGATTTCGTTACCACCTCTACTAGACATATAAATTTTTTCGATCTCATGGAGACCTTAGGTTATAAGCAACTGGTTACAATGCCAACCAGAGTCATTGATACTACAGAAAGCTTAATGGACCACATATATACAAACAATGACTCCTTACACACAAAAGCAACCACTGTTATGCATGATTTGAGTGTTCATTTTTTCACATGTACTACATTACATGCAACACCAAATAAAGCACCACGAGTTCACATAACAAAATTTCACATATAAGCATTTTAGTGAAGAAAAATTTGTTGAATACTGTTCGTATTTTCCTTTCTACAAATCAAATAACATATCAGACATTAATAAAATAGTTGCTTTTCTTACAAGTTTGATTAGTGATGCTTTCGATATCTTTGCGCCAATACAAACTTTTCGAATATCTTCGATCAACAACTACTTATTTAAACTTATTTCATTTAAAAGCAGAATGTTTAAGCATTCCAAAACCACGGGTACATGCTCGTGGGATCAATATGAAAAGATTAGAAACTGGGTGTCAAAAGAAATAAAGCGAGCAAAGAGGACGTATATTTTGAACCAAATGTATTCCGATCAGTACACTCCCAACAATCAACATCGCCTCTTTGACTTTCTCACGGGGCACGAGAAAAAGAGTACCGATATTCCGTCAGTAGAAGTAAATAATGAAACAATAACACATAAGGAGGAAATAGTGAATTTCATTAATTCTTACTTTGCTAATATAGGGACCAACATACGTAATGAATTAAATGGGAATCGGATGCGAATTTGAAACTTATTATTGTGTCTGTATATAGTGAGATCCAGAAAATTTATACTATTGTTTTGTTCATGTACAACTGTGAACCTAATATTTCGATATATGTTGTGTAATGCTTCTAATAAAAAATCCAGTTCTTCTTGCTGTTTGTAAATTATTGAAGTGTCGTCATCGTACCTGAAATATTTTATTAATTTGGGCCTATCCGACTGTAAAATTTCTTAATATGCAATTAAATTTCTTAATTTCTGTAATATACGTTTTCGTCAATAAATGATCTAGTACTGTTTTTTCAGATGAGCGGTAAATTTATGTAACTGGTCACGAAATTTGGTACATATTCTGCCATGATGCTTCAATATGTATTGACCAATATGTAATAAACATTCTTGCTTGAAAGTATGTTTGTTATTTTGTTCTTTGATTAATCTACAGGCAGTTTCAACAGAATGGATGATTAGTGGCATATTCATCATCAAAAGGTTCGTAAAAGCAAGGAATGCACACTCAAAGAAACTTTTCAATTTGTGCGGTAGTTGGTTAACATCAAACAGACAACAGCAGAGCGAAACCAAGATTGGTGGCTATATTGTTGTTAACACCACTCAGCTTCAGATTCCTGATAAATATTTACCGGTATTTAAGAATGGATTAGAATTTGCGCTCAGACCTACCACAGTTCCTATGCCACAAATCATCCATTCTGTTAAAACTGCCTGTAGATTAATCAAAGAAAAAACTAACAAACAAACTTTCAAGTTTGGCGAGTTTCCCTATGTTATTACTAATAACTAGGAGAACTTCAAGATGTGGGGGTAACTCACTCGGCATGCGGTAAAGTAAATGCAAAACTACATTTTGACATTTTATTATAAAAAATAAAGTAGGATATGAAATACAAAAGAAAATACAATCTATTATGATTGTTGAGAATTGGACGATAACCATTCTGTTACCTTACAGCTAACCCTATCTATGGAAACTACAGAGCGTCCTAGGCAAGATTCTTATATTTGCATCTCTTTAGGAATTTACCAAACTTAAAACAGAGTTCCATGATGATTGAAATGAAACGGTCTTACAGTTACTCCTGTCTTTAATTATTTACGGATTCACCATGATTAGTTCAAGTAGCCGGCCTAAGATTTAATAAATATTAGAAAGTCGAATGTATTTTGACTCTACATTATCACGGGAGGTGAGGGGACAATACGACAAACAGAAGTCCAATCCAATCTGTTAAGTTCTACTGACCTGTATGTTTAACTGTTTCGTCGCATGACGAGCAGCAACTTGCACTCCATATACTGGATACCAACGACCCATTTTGATATACTCCAAAGTATATAGGCTCCAAAAAGGACTACACCCCGGAAGGGATAGGTGTCTTAATTTGACGTCAAGTCATGCCATCGACTTCGCTCCTTATTTTACCATATAAGGTATTTACGAACAAGTTGGTGGAATGTTTTATTGTTCATCCCTTATTTTTCTACAAGGCAATTTCCTGTAAAGAAATCGACTGATGCAAGGCTTTGCCTTTGTCACCGTGATATCACCCTTGAATCATGTTTCCTTATTATTGACAATTACAAAACTCCACCAGGATTCTCTTTGCCTTTTTCAAGTGTTTCGTGAAATAGGTATTTTGAAGGGAATCCAAAATGTATGTAAAATTAATTGGAATTGAGGATTGGGATATTTTTGGGATGGGGTTGACATAAATGGAAGGGTTTGCGGGGTCAGGACCCTTAACTCTCAGTAGATTCTCCCGGGGGCGATGTAAAATCAGTCCCTGATTTGTGCGGGGGGCTGCATTTTTATTTGGAATACCGTGACGATGTTGGACATCAATTCAACACTGGGAGGGGGAATTAGTTTACTTGAGCAAGTTTCGATTACTTGTTTATCCTGAGGTCAGCCAAGTGAACAATATAATGGTAACTTGAAATTAATTTAATTTTCGAAATGAACGACATTTCCGAACAAAAAAGCAGCATTAGTTTTGATGTTAAAGACATTTTACGTGACTAATTACATTAGTGCTCTTTATTTAATCGCGGATGACCTGAAAAAGAAGGTACAAGAAAATAATGATCCATTGTCCTACTTGTTTGGACAAAGGTAACTAGCTATGCGCACTGTTATTAACTTACCTATTATCTACGATCTTCAGTATTTCAGTTAACTATCTACTTACCAACTAACATACAAAAGAAATCATACTGGCTCTATACACTTTTAAACAAAAATAAATATTCTGGTTCTTCTCAAAAGAGATTCTTTTCAAAATACTTTTTTTTAAGTTCAATGTTATTCTTTTATATCGCAGATATTTATCATTCACTATTCACAATAATTTTCCTGAAATAGTAATAACATGATTACTTAAAACATGTTGCACTAATGAGCATTACAAGAACAGTGATTTCGCTATGGTTGTATTAAAGTATATGAATGAAGACAGTTTTTTTAATTTATTTTTTTTATTTTTGAACTGAGGGTTCGGTGGTCTCTCGGAGTATTGTTCTTCACACAGTTTGCTCATATTATTTTCTTTATTACAACACTGAAAATTATAAACTTATATTTCACTGTAAAACTGTGAGGAAAGTTCACATTTATGACGGGTTTTCACGGAATGGAAGTTATCATTCACTACATTATTTTGTAGATAGTTCGCATCAATTGTTTTAGTGTATTTAATAGCGAGTTACATCACTTGTCGGGACGGGATCTGTTTATGGTTTCAGGTATTTCTACTCAATTGTCGTGATTGCACCTGATATTCATTCAACTCGTAACATGAAGTTCACTTGGGATGGTAAGTTCGTACCTTGTCCACATTAATCGTAGTGTACATACATAGTAAACTCGTATTTTGGGGGTTTCACTAACCAGTTCAAAAAGTTTCGTATTTCTGGAGTCTGTTTAACAACAGAATGGGTTGGAGTCTATCTGCCATAACCTTCTTGGGGAACATCATTCTTCTAGGTATGGGAGTTTCGATTAAATATCACTGGTTACACTGGGATTCGGCAACAGGAACGTACATAACTGTTCTTGGGTCAGGGTCTCACTGGTGGAAAAGAGGTTTTCCATGGTGACCCTGTTTCAGCTCTTGTGTCTCACTGTTAATTGGGAGTTGTCTTTTGGCGTTATGGGCACTGCAGGAAACAACATCTTTTCTTCCTTCATACAACTGGAAGTGAGGGTGACGACAGCATTACCCATGGCGGGGGACAGTGACGCTGTTTCAGCTCTACTTCATTTCTCATTTGCCTTTGGCGTCGTTTCCTCTCTGTATACTGTTGTCTGGACCATGGGTGGATGACCTGGATCTCTGGATCACGGTGTTTGTGGTGTCAGCATCCTTATTGTGGGTGCTGGACTCACAACATCATGTAAGGATGTTTCAGCTCTGCTTAACCAAGTGGTGACGGCTATCTATTGTGAAAGATGTATTCTTTCATTGCCTTTTTATGGGGCCGAACATCATGTAAAAGATCGTAGTCTTAAAAGAACGTATTTCCTCCTGTGGAAGAAATCAAAACAATACCACTCTATTTCAGAGTGTCTTTAAATCTTACTACGTTCTTCGGGGGCTGACGTAGTCAGATGGCAACGACTTAAAACAGAAGGCAAAACATTTATATTTTAACAAATTTATTGTGCCATTAAAATACCGTACAGGTAGCCGAACTACCCAGCAATGCCGATACGCTGTCAAATTGAATCAGTCGATCACAAATCAATATCTTATCAATACATCTTATCTCGTGCAATGATCTCAATGACAACACATTCATAATACAAGTATATTCTGTTAGATTCAAACATTCTCAACTCACCTGCTACTGAAAGACTTTAGCTGTAGAGATGTTAACAAAGGGTTGAGATGACAAAGGCAGCGCGTTTGAACACATCACCAAGCAGGTCAGTTGTAAAGCTTCTAACAACACCTACTTCACCGAAGAATTGTCCAAATTATAAAGTTAATAGAATACATGTCTCTTTGAAGAATTGTCTAGAATACTGTTAATGTTTAATAATTTCACTTGTAAACTTTAAGTCCAAAACGAAGATCAAATATAATAATGTCTGACTTTATAATACTAACAAACTATCAGAGAAGAATTGTCTTTGACTGTTGCGGTTGCCAGACTTCAGTTGACTCGTCCACGAGTGAGCCAAGACTAAGGTCTAGAGCACTCATGAATCTAGTTTTTATAATTTTGGAAGAACTTGTTTTTTTCTACTTGGTTGTCGTGAAGGCTGGGATACTAACTTTGATCTTACTCTCATTACTAATACTGGAATTTTCCAAGACCTTGATCTCCCAAGTGACGACAATGTGTTAGGAATATAATTTAAAAAGGAAGTGGAAAGGGGAATGGATAAATACTTTTATGTGAGGTGATCCAAGGATTTTCTTAAATTCTTTACCTGTAGCTCTACACTAGGCGTTACTTAATGACACGTTTTCCATGTTACTTAGATGTTAATTCACAATAACATCCGCTGTTAATATTTAGAAGAATCTGATATGGACCTTGCTTCTCATCCCTCAATAATTTACGTCATTTCCTGTTGTTACCATCTTGTCCTTCAGTAACTACTACTATTACATACCACACCTGGTTGAATGTTGTTATTTCATCTTATAAAATATTTGAAGGTTGAGATCATTCGTGTATCATCACTCTCGCTAATTCAATTTGACGTATCTTTGGCATGACTGAATATTTCTTTCCTTAATACTAGCAAAATACAAAATAATTCCCTTTTATAGATAAACTGAATATTGAACATCAAAATACAACATTCTCCCCTATTTCCTGCCTACCTACACTTGACACTATATTCTGTTGCTGGAACCAGGGCGAGGTGCATGGGATGTCCAATCTATTCACAGTGGTGGCTGGTTATAAAAGTGACCATGTTTCAGCTCTGGACATCATCTTGGGTGGATATCTTTTTTCATTGGTAATGGATAGAACAGCTTCTTGGAAAAGAAGGACATAACGGGATGGGAAGGAATAGGAGGATTATTGGTTGGTTAGCTTATAATGTTGTAAATTTTATTATTATTATTATGGATACGGTAGTGTACGCTTTACGGTAACGTAGGCAATTACTGGTATTGTTACTTATTTAATCTAGACTTAAGTTAACATAATTAGGTAAATTATTTATCCATGAATGTTCTATCTATCCAAATTTAATTGATAGCGTAGTTGTAATTACTGTTATTGATTAGTGTATTTTTTATTCATTATAGTAGGCTTCTCAATTTTTGCAACAAATATTATGGGCAACATATGGTTTAATATGGTATATAAACTAGTAACTCGTAGTGAATTTATTTATTTATTAATGGAGGTCATAATTACGAATCCGGTCAAATCGAAAATTTGAAAAGATCTCTGCTTCATTTCGTTCAGTCGAGAGAGAAGGAAAATATTTTGCTACTTAGAAAGCGTTTCATGCTTGGTTGGCTTCCAAGGAGATATTTTTATCTACTTTCATTTCCTGGAACGCTACAAACATCGCTTGGGCTAGTTCAAAAATAGTTTCACTTCAAGGAGAGGGGAAAGGGATGTGTTTGTGCGTAGCTATACTTAGTTTCCATCGGAAATCCAATCCAATTAGTGGGCTAAACGCAGTGTGCTGGTTTCCGGTGTGTGTATGTTTTCCTTATGGTTGAAACTGTGACCTCTATCGGTTAGTTTAGCATTACCAACATAACTGTCTAGTGCTGATGTATTATTAGCAATTTACTGGTGGTTGTAAAGAACTACAGTATGTATTATTGTTAAGACTAGGACGTTTCTGAGCATGGTTGCTTGCAGTGGTATTGTTTTACAGCAGTTTCACGTTCGTATCGCGTGTTTACAGTGTATTCTTAACGAATGCGTGTATATCGCAGAACATTTTCTCCTCTTCAAGTTTCGGTGAGTAGAAAGAAACATGTGTGTGTTTGTGTGCATATTCATCGGTGAAATTCACATTATGTATATTTTCCCTTTGTTCGTTTAATTGACTATCCTTTCTTTTATAATTTTTAACTGTCTTACAGCAGGTGGTGAAATTACAACTTCGAATCTGTGTGGGCTCCGAACCACTACGTACGTAAATATAGCCTCTTCGTGTATTACGGGCCGTATTTTTACAGTTTTACAGAGCTTGTTTCGCGATACAGAGGGGATAAACAGCAGAAAAATAGGGGTTCATTACCCCAAACAGTACTTTTACCGTACAATGATTGTTTCATTTCGTACTGTTCAACGTTTTTTTTTGCCTTTTCTTAGCTGTTTATTCCAAAGCATGGCCCATTTTAGTAACTATGTGCTTCGGCCGGACAATAGTTCTTTGACTCAGATATGGACACAGCGTCCTGAGCTATTTTCTGGCTTACCTAAATCAAACGTATATTTGATGCTCTTGCTGTGTAAAAGTGAAGGGACCTTGTGAACATGTTCACACATCGACGAACTATGGCCAGTGATCAAACTTCACTATTTTTTTCAATTGTAAGAGCTATTTGAACTTTTATCAACCTGTTATTCTAGCAAGCTAATCAATTATACTTATTAATTATCCAAGCCCATTAGTATTGTTGGCAGCTGTAGGATCATTCATCCAGGTAGGACGTTTCGGCTTCTCCAAAATGTTTATCTGAAATATACTCAAATGTATCCATTAGCAACCATGTTATCAAATATAAATACACAAATATCTTCTCGTGATTAAGTGATGTTGACTGCATAGGACAGGACGTTCTTCCTGTAAATCCTAGCTAGGTAACCTGTAGGTGAAACTTCCTAATCTACCGTCATTTTGCATATTTTCTAATATTTACATATAATTACCTTAATTATAAACTAATAATAGTAATATTTATTTCGTGTCAGTCTGAGCTGTGGGTTTGCTTACCATTTCTACGTGCGTTCTCCCGTATCTTCATTTTGTCTTTGGCTTATGGCCTTTAGGCAACTATCGTCCAGTCCTTATGGATGATGATGGGGTGAATTGGTGGAGTGAAGAAAGAGAGGAAACGGGAGGGCCTCGAAAGAACTCTCTCGCGGTACAGGACATAAGCGAACCAACGTCCCCTAGCACTAGCGATGTGCACTGCACCTACTGAGCCATCGTGGTTTTTACTGTACATAAATTTCCTGTTGTAAACAATAAAATCTTGCAAGGAACTGAGCCAATCGTACTAGTCGTTAAATTCTTGTGTATTTTGTCCCTCATAATTGGATCGTCCATATGCCCTATCAGGCAGCTATCTGCCGAAATTTTGTTCGACTTTTCTTGGTTGGAAGATTCTTTTAAAACGTTGGTTCTTAGTAGTTGACTAATTCCTGTTGCGTAAATCTTACTTAACATTGTCTCATACAATCTCGCAAACCAAGAGGTTCGGGTGACTGTTTTTCCGCAATGCAGTTCCAGGTACTTTGTTTCAAGACTATTCTCTCATTGTTTATCTAGAATCAAAGTTAATAGTACAGGATCCTATTTGATAACGGTAGCAAACCTGACAGTTCTGACTTTCTTACAATACTTGAGTATGTATAACTAGCATATGACATACATGCTTCTAGTTGTAGTCTATAGCTTATAGCATAATAATAAAATTCTAGTATATAGTACAATAATAAAACGCTAGTTTACAGTACAATAATCCTTCTATTTCCACTGTTGTAAAAGGGGTTTCAAGTACTGGTGTATACTTCTCACTTTTTTCACTTCGTGTGTCTTTTGTAAAAATTCTCTGTTGCTTAAGGGGACATGTTTCATAAACTGAGGCCTATCTTGCACTATCAGCTGTCTCGTGGATGTCGAAATCGGGGCTCGAAATTGTTCCAGATGCTGGGAGCATTTGTTTTGAAAAAGGGGTCAGTTTTCAATGCATATTTGCACTTTTTTGCCACAGAATTTGCTTCCTAATTTCTCATGTGTTGTCAAATTCCAAGTTCTCGCTTCTTGCTGTCTACTCGAGGTGGGGTCCTATAAATATATACACTGTTATATGAACTTTGCAGTTCCCGTTTCGCTTTTCTCGTGGGAGTCGATTCAAACCAAGTGATTGCCTACAGTGTCTCTGCTTTCCTGCTGTATTTGAAATAATTTCGTATCTCTATTTACATTCATTTGTGTGTACAATTTTATTCGCGTTGTTATTTACGGCTTTTAGGCATCTTAGGTAACGTTTTGATTTGTTTGTGAATATTATTTTCTGTAATGCTCGCTCGTTTTGTTCGTTTACATTGAATACCTATTCCGTCGAGGACGGTGGTTTTGCACCTGTAATTGGTCCAGTTTAAGGTCTGAGGTATGTCAACCGGTAGTTTCAGTTTCTAGTTCTCTTAATGTTTGTTCCTTATCCAACATGGAAGGTAGTACATTACATGTATTACTTGGCACATTTACTGTATTTCTAGTAATGCATTACTTGTTGATGTACGGGGCAATTCATACGATTTCGTTACACTTTCTGAAATGTCATGCTTGCTTACGACTACTATTCAATTTCGTACCAACAATTTACATGCTTTCCTCTACTCAACTTAACAGAGGGGATTTAAGCGTTTGTAGTGTTACCTTGGCAACCGAACTCAGCAGTTCGGTTAAAACCTGCATCAACTTCGGGGGGGGGAGGAGTTCATAACCGAACCATAATTATTGGAACGTGAGCTCATTCCAAGCAATTGCAAGCCTGAAACTCTTTCGGCTGCGATCGGAATTCGTTGAACTGTTTTCGTAGTCAAGGGAGGGTGTTCAAGTACTTTGTTTAGTACGGAGAAAAAAAGTAGGCCCCCTAAAATTTGAAAAAATTCGGGGTGCATTATCCCTAGAAACAGTGTTAAAACGAGTAGGTAAAAGTGCCATTATGGATGCTAAAATCATCGTGATTCGAGCGTGAAGCCATTGGGGCCGCCATGGGTGACAAGACGCCAGAATGTCGCGGGGAAGGGAGGAAGTCGTACTTCCTTGTATATGAGAGGGGCTACACCATTCATTAAATGTACACGATATAGTACTGGGTATTCCAAGAATAGCTGTCGTGGTATCCACTTAGTACCAAAATACACTGGAAAAAGTGTCAAATTCGCTAAAGGTATCAACTCTGAAAGTGCCAAAATACACTGAGACGTACCAGGATGCATAAAAAATGCCAAATTATGTTTTAGAGCCGAAATTTACTGAAAGTTCATGGAGAACCTTCTTACGGCAGGGCCTGAGCAGGATGGAGTGCAATTTGAGTGCTCGGTGTGCCTTTTTTACCAGTTTTTTTGTTTATCTTGTTTAACTTACTGCTTCATTAATGTAATATAGGTCCGTTGCACATTCCGAATTTGACTGCTGCCGGGAAGCCTGACAGACGGATGGACGGGTCCTGTGTCAGACTAGTGGTTACATAACATCCACTACCCTTCACAGGGTCAGTTCTAAACCGTTATTACTGCATCATATGAACTGGGCTGTGCTGCTTTTCAAGAAGTAGTACGAACATAAGAATTACTCTATTATTTGCATGAGTCTAATTTAATTTTGTTTAACCTAACTTATAAGTTCGTGCATTTCTGTTTGTTCTGCCATTGATTTCAATTCTTGACAAAATATTTTTTTAGTTCTCGATTTAATTAGAAAACTAGGTGTACTGAAAGTGGTTTAACGTTGTCCTTGAGTAAGATAAGACAAGTGAAGTGCTCAGATTACCACGTACATTGGAGGTATGGTCACCTCTTTGCTTCATTCACGCGTAAGACCTAACCATCGCTGACAAGGTGAACCAACAGGTGTTGGCGTTTAACCTTACATAATGTCTTATACTAGTATTATGGGGGTGATGTTACTAATGCTCGACGGTGACAATATATAACTACTAAACAATGTTGCCAGTAAAATAAGAATATGATTTTTTCAAGAAAATGTTCACATAACTGAATGAGCCAAACATACAAGTGAGTATAATTGGGCAATATACCTGTCATCAGACAATAAGATAATAGTTACACATTTCGATTTTCGTTGTGCTCTTTCTAAAGATATATATTTGAATATTCTAATGGATAATCAAATATAAGGGATTGAAAGCAAATTTGAGACATACGTTGTCTTTGTTTTTTGTGCAACTTCAACACCAGCATCGAACCTCAGACTTCGAATTTATTAAATTTTTTATATTATATAAAAAACATTACTATGGGTAAGTCCTACCTGGGTTTTGACTGCATTTTTAAATAAAACATTTCTGTTTTTTGGAGTATTTACTACTTCAGGTAAAGTGAACCAAATGTGGTTGAGCATTATCGTTAAATGCAATTGCTAGTACTATGCCATATGATTTATGATTTATATAAACCAACAACTATAATATTAGTGTTTACAACCATTTAGTTATAAGAAACTGATAACATCACGAATATTAATTTGGCAAGGTGAACCAAAGAAGGTTGGTCATTGGCTTGATGTGTACTGTTCTTGTTAGGGATTTTCGTTTTCTACATTATTCCAGACTACATTGGCATCAACTAATTATCGAACCAAGGATATCTTATATTTTTTCACCAATAAGTCTCTTTTCTTTATTTTTGTTTCTAGTTTTTTAAATAGACAAATGTATAGGGAATACGCGTCGTGCACATGCCTCTTCGTGCTAACATATCCTGTGTCGGGTTGTTGGAGGGTGTCATCTACTCTTACATGGGAGTAAAACTTAGTAAACCCTCGGGCAAAGTAAACCAAAGGGGGTTTGCCGTTGCTTTTTATACAACGTTATGTGCAAAATGACACGCTTAGCCAATCTCATATACCTATGGTCTTGGAACTTAAATCAATGATTTTGAACCAATTTTTCGATAAATTCCGGATTCTAGCTATATGCATATTAGCACTTACGCAAAATAAAGAAAAACTAAATTATTTTCTTTATATATATTATTTTTTTGTGTGTGGCACCTTTGTGTGAATATTGCTATATTTATATATATATTATGTATGTTTACGTTTTGCTTGTTCTCTTTTTTCAGCACATTCTGGAATATCACTTGTGTATTTAATCACTGTTCTCTACAGTGTGAAAATTTTGCGTGGGAAAATAGGGTTTTAGTCTGCGAGTGCTTACAGCGAATTGTCGATATTTACCGGAAATAGACTCCAGTTCACATTCATTCATTTTGCGTGCTTTGGTGACCCTAAATTGTCCTGTAAATCGATTCATCTTTGGTCATCATCCTTTCTTACGTTCGTATACTCTAAGACAAGTTGACCCCGTTTCAAGGGGACTGCTTAGCGATGTTTATCCATCGCTTCTTTTGATTTTTGCTAAGAACGTTCCAAACGTTCTTTGGCCAAACTCCGAATTATCTCATATGCTCTCGTAATTCATGGAGGCTTCCGAACACTGGTATGGTACTTTAGTGGGAAATACACATTGTCTCTCAAATAGGCTAGGGTCGAAGTAAGCCAAAATTGGCTGTTCGCAAAGCTTTTGTTTCAATTGGTTGAATGCGTCGCGTTCCTTTCCTCCAAATTGAAACGCCACATTACCTTTTGTGAGCTGGGTCAGCGGTTTGGCGAGATCTGCATAGTTCTTTATAAACTTTCGGAAATAATGTGAGGCACCGAGGAAAGATCGCATTTGTCTTTTGTTTGTGGGCTCAGGCAACTTGGCTATAGCAGCTGTTTTGTCGGGATCTGGTTTGATTCAATTTCTAGAACACCAGTGTCCTAGGATCTTAGTCTCATCGTAGCAAATTCTGCATTTACATGGGTTTAATTTTAGATTTACTTCTCTCAATTTTTGGAGAAAGATCTCTAACCTTTCTAGCATTTGTGTGAACGAATTTGACCACACGGTTATGTTATCAAGATACATAGAATCTTCTATTTCAAATTCCCAAACAATTTATCAATGAAAAATTGGAAGCTAGAGGGAGCTGTTCTTAGTCCAAAAGGCATGCTATTAAATTTGAAGGTGCCAGAACAAGTAAAGGTAGTCTCGTCTTCTCCTTCGCGGATGGGAACATTGTGGTATCCACTTCTGAGATCGAGGGTGGTGACATAGTAAGCATTAGCTAGGCAATTTAAAAGATCATGAAGGAGGTTGTAACCAGAAGGTCTTACCAATTTGTTTATCGCCCTGTAATCAATTAGTAATCGCCCAGATCCGTTCTTTTTCGAGACAGGCTGCAGCGTATGTA
>JAGDQP010013671.1:0-11713 GCA_022664845.1 Lepisma saccharinum
GAGGTGTTGAACTTCATCCCGATGTTCCTCAAACCACGCTGCAACAACTCCAGCTGTGTGAATGGGTGCATTATCATCCTGGAATATGGCGTCATTGTCCGGGAACAACATCCGGACCATAGGATGCAAGTGGTCTCCTAAACTTGCGACATAATCGTTGGCAGTGATGCGTCCGCGAAGTGTGACCACAGGACCCAATGAAAACCATGATATTGCGGCCCACAGCATCACCGTGCCGCCGCCATGTTTCACAGTTGGGCGGAGACACTGCAGATCATACGCTTCTTTGGGCGTTCTCCACACATAAACACGGCCCGTGGTTTGGAATAGGGTGAATGGTGACTCATCCGACCATACCACACGTTTCCAGTCGTCAACGGTCCAAGTT
Source organism: Lepisma saccharinum (assembly GCA_022664845.1). Taxonomy (NCBI): domain Eukaryota; kingdom Metazoa; phylum Arthropoda; class Insecta; order Zygentoma; family Lepismatidae; genus Lepisma; species Lepisma saccharinum. Next base: position 389 of record JAGDQP010013671.1, read on the forward strand.
GCATGGTCGCGGCACCATTTGCGGCGTGCTAAAGCGTTCTGGTCCCTGATGAGAGGTTTGGCCCGTGCAACACGACCCCGTAAGTTCATGTCATGTAATTCGCGGCGGACTGTGATTGTCGAAACAGGTTGGGGGAGGTGCTGATTGAGTTCCTCCGTCACTTGCGCCGCAGTGGCACGACGGTTCCGCGTGACAATGCGCTTTAATACCCGGCGTGCCCTGTCACTGATGCTTTTCTTCCGCCCACTGTTCCGCTTCCCCGATGTGGTTTTCCCGTGTGTTGTGTAGGCCGTCATCACCTTCGACACTGTCCCTGGCGACACACCTAACACACTAGCCACTGCCGTCACACTCACTCCACATAACCAAGCACCAACAATTTGCCCTCTTTGAAACTCTGAGAGGTCTCCCATTTTGCACTACCGCCGTCTGCTGCAGCCACTGCACACTCCTGTTCCACGACGCCTGACGTAGTATGGAGACCGACCTAACACACCACCACCAGCAGTCCGGCGCTGCGGTCGCCACGACACCACTGCGAACCCATACATCTGACGTGTTGCCAACTACAGGTGTTTCCATTATTCTGATAAGCATCTGTATATATATATATATACAGTGTGTTTCAGGATTAAAGGTAAATAATTGAGGAGGTGGATTGTACATGACCAGTACATAAAAAAAATAGTTCATATAAACATATATGTTTTCAGACTTCATTGCAGAGATATACTTACAGAAACGTTGTGCCAAGGTGACAAGTTTGACCCACCAGCACTACACAAAATCACTTCGAAAGTGAAATAACATGTTACAGGACACTAAGGTCACCTGATTGTGTACATTGGCGCTGTGCCTCCCTGTTGCGACGAAGTTCGTCCGCTGCGGCCACAATGCGACCCCGAAGGTCCTCTTGTGTGTTCACCTGACGCGCATACACCTTGTCTTTTAACCAGCCCCAAATCCCGTAATCCATGGGTGACAAGTCGGGCGATCGAGGTGGCCATTGAACTGGCCTAAAGCGTCCTATCCAACGGCCTGGGTATTGTGTGTGCGTCGAATGGCATGGTGATCCGTATGCTGAACACACCAGAGGATCTTCGGGGTCGCATTGTGGCCGCAGCGGACGAACTTTGTCGCAACAGGGAGGCACTGCGCCAATGTACACAATCATTGCTGGTGCGGGCTCGCAAGTGTATTGAGGTTAATGGTGACATTTTCGAACACCTGATCTGACACTTGTGCATTGTAGAGGTGACCTTAGTGTCCTGTAACATGTTATTTCACTTTCGCAGTGATTTTGTGTAGTGCTAGAGGGTCAAACTTGTTACCATGGCACAACGTTTCTGTAAGTATATCTCTGCAATGAAGCCTGAAAAAAATATATGTTTATATGAACTTTTTTTATGTACTGGTCATGTACAATCACCTCCTAAATTATTTATTTACCTTTAATTCTGAAACACCCTCTATATAATGTTCGTGTTTTTAGAGCTGCCCCCACTTGGGAAAATTCCTGGCAACGCCCTTGCTCTGTGCATTCGTCAATCATAAACTTTTGCACAGACATATGTTGTGGGTACAACTTGGAGTATGATTTGCTAAACAGGTATGATTTACGTCATTATTTGTTGAGATATAACGTTATTTATGACGATGCTGTTCTCACTTCTGACGCCCTATCTCCGAAACTACACTAGTACACTCGTTTTATATATTTTTTCAAATATACTTTTTCTTTGTTTCATGAGAACTTTTTGATACTAGAATATAGACCCCCATTTTTTATCCACTCTCTACAGTATAAAGAATCCGCAAGAAGCGATGAATATTTGACGTGTATCACTGTAAAGAATGAGATTCAAACTTAACATTTAACTCTCACGTGCTTGTTTACCATGTAATTGCTGGGTAAGTTTTAAATAGAATTCCTAGAGATACCATGCTCAGATCATTTTAGTTTTTCACTTCTTCTCCAGCTTTAAGAACCAAGTCTATTAGCATACCCTTAACAAATTATTCGTGAATCAAGCGCCTCCGTAGGTACCATTTTTTAAAGTACACCATTGGAAATAACGCAATAAAATAAATATTTTCACTTAAGGATAAGATAAAATTAATTGTATGTGCGGTAACACCACTATGGCTTACACCCGCCTCGAATTTTCCTTCAAGAGGCCTCTATTAAAGACAGCATCCCGGCATTCATCTGGCGGAGCTGATGGAAACCTCAAGAACAATAGCTTCATAATAGCGATTTGAACCATCGCCATCTCTCATACGCCTTATCTAATAATTTTTAGAAGTCCGACCTGTATAGTTCCATCAAATGTAAAGCATAAAATGTGAATTTCAATATTGTTAAATTCTGAGAAAAGGGAATTTATGTTAGGTTGATCTCATTTCACGCTCAAAACACGAAACGCTGCGAAATGTGGTAACATATTTATGACAAACCCGGCTACCTCATACTATTGAACTTACTTTGTATTGACTTCCTTCCTGAAACGTAGTGTTTACTACACCATCCACCCTCTGCAACCATTCCCTGGCCTCAGAGAGAAAGCCCTTCCACGTTTTAACACGTTTTTCACAGTTCGAAACAATTTTTGAAGGGTCCAAATCGTTCAATTGACATGAAAGATATTCGATTATCGACGAACGTCAGACCTTCCTCCAAGACAACATTTTGTTTTTCACGTTTCTTCGGAACCATTTCTCTTGAAATTCTTGATCTAAAGGTCAAACCGCCTGGCCTCAGTCATAAATCATCATTTCCGACCCATTGTTCAGCTGCTGAAGAATGGAAAACGTTATTGCTAAGCTTTAAATGACAGGAATAGACTTCCCCATTCTCCCTCCTTTACAGACCTTTCCTTCTTATTTTCAAACAGCACACTTGCGGTAGGGAGAGGAGCGCTTGAAGTGTGGCAACGTTGAGAACACTGACGTGAGGCACGCGGTTCATAATGAAGGAAAGTTGATGATGTCTCCTGATAAGAAACGGTGGTTTTGCTGTGCGACAGAGTTTTTTATATACATTGTTTTGCTGGCAAGCTAAGCACACGGCCACTAGCTATACAGCTTCTTTCTGTATTTTGTGCTTCCACTCTGTAGAGTCCGCGATGGCTTGAGGAGAAGGGGATTCGTCACTTCACCACCCTCCCAAGGGGGAAGCAGTGAATCATCATTCAAACCGGGGAAAATTCTTTCCTTTTCCTGCAAATGCCTCCGATAAATGAAGGCACCCCCACAGAGGAAAAATCTTTCTTTCGTCTCTGGAGTCGCCGATCTGTTATTCCAGAAAGAATATCACATCCCAGAATCTAAGCTGTTGCTTGACCTCACCTAGTAACCATGAAAAGAAACGGTTTCCCCACGTGCCAATACATTTCTCCTTAAAAGAAAAGAAGATCAGACAAGTTGGTCGCCTCTTGAGATGAAACGCTTAGCTTACCATATATGACCTTCATAGATCTTACGCAAAGGCTGCAATTACCCGTCACAATTGGGGGGGGGGGGGGGCGCAAGTTAGCCTTTGAATATTTGTATGACTGTAGAGCATGTTTGATGAAGGTTCTTCTCGAGTTTGCAACAGTGGGATTGCATAAATAGCAGGATATATTTGTCAATATTTATAATAAATAGGGTCCAGATAATTAACTCAAAGCACACTTCATATTCTGTCAGAAGAAATAAATACAGTTGTGCACAGGAAGCTGTTCATAATATGTATACATTGAACAAGAAATATAAATATACAAAAATATTTCAAAATAAATAGACAGGATAATGTTAATAAGATAATACTAGCCAATGCAAATGACGTGTAGTGTATACGGTAACGTGTTGAGAAAAAAATCAGCAATAAGTCAGTTACTGTAGCGGCCGGGAATCGAAGTCGGGTCTCTCAGTTGCATTCTAGGTCACAGGTGTTCTACCATTGAACTATCGGCGCAACGACCGACTTCTCTGTATATTTGAAATTTCTCTAACCTCAGCTGAACTACTGAATCAATGCTGACAGGGTTCTAACCTCCTTGTGAAGATTTTAATTGAGGAACCTTTATGGAATTCAATGTGCAAGAGAAAATGGTCGTTGCGACAACAGTTCCATGGTAGAACACGCTGGCATCCAACATGCAACTGGAGGTCTCGAGTTTGATTCGTGGTCGCTGCACTGACCTACTTTTCTTTCTACATACAGTTAGTTTCACAAAATCTGTAGGGGAAGAGGAGCAAAGTGAATATATGAGGCAAAGCGAATAATGGCCTTTACAACCTTTTAACAAGGGATGGCAACAAAACTTCTTTGTGACTTGTGACGTCACTAGTGAAGAAAAAAAAGGTCTTCTAGATAGAAAATACGCGGTGAAAAATCTGATGTAGGTTTTTGAAAATAAAAACCTTTCCCTAGTATTTGTTTGTTTTTTTGTTTTTTTTTGAATGCATGATGAACGAATAATGTGTGACCTTAGCTATGTATTCATACTTCAAGGTAATTGCAACTATGACGTAAATGGAGAATAGATAGACTTTTTTTTCTAGGTAGTAGCTTGAGGCAAAGTGATTAATTCTTTGCGGGGAAAAGCGAATAGTGATGTTCTTTGTGGTAAAATTTCTTTTCTTTTACGCTCACTTTTAATATGTACCCACGTATTTATATCTTTTCTAGTTGAATAATAATTTTGTTCTAATCGTTCTTACTTTCAAATTATAATTATCTTTTGTGTTTAATTTTGGGTATAATTTATCTTGCGTGTTTAACACAGAACCTTTGTGGTAAGCTTATGTTGATTCATTTGTCCCCACTGCTGTGATTCACTTTGCCCCCCCCCCGCCCCTGTGGGGGCAAAGCGAATAAACTGTGTTGTTTAAGAATTTAAATAATTGTATTTGTATATAGATTTCGTTCGCCATTCTTGTGCTGCCACTTGGAAGTTGAATAATCTTAGAATTACGTTTACTTTATTGTATAGTACGTAATTTTAGTTCCTGTTTAAATCTGTTAAAATTGAGTGATCCACTTTGCCCCCTTTCCCTTCCTCTATGGAAACTGGATGTGAATACTTAGTACACAAGACACAAGCAGGGTTTCCTAAACCAGCATACCAGCCAAAAGCCGAGAAGGTACTTCTCAACTAGGTGCTGGCCGACTCCTCGCCATACCCTTTTCGCTACTCTTATCTCGGACTGAGCAAAAGATGCTTAAAGGCCGTAAACAGCAATTTACATTCAACAAATGGCCAGTAATAGATATTAACTTTTGCAGTTACGAAATTTACTTTGTGATAATTCACAATTTACACAATTTTGCAACTACTGAAACTGAACGAACGTGAAAAAGAGTCATTTTGTAACATCTCATAATAATCGAGAAAATAAAACATGCTAATAACACAAACTCTAAGAAACTGACCTTTTTTGTAGTATTGTCGGTGAGCAACAAATGACTCGAGAATCAGAGAGTAATTCTCCATTTTCTCTTTACGCGTTTCAATACGCAATTTCTATATCCTAATTTCACTAGTCAAATGCTCGGGAAAAATTAAGGGGCAACTGCGCCCTTGCTCCCCTAATCGTCGCCCATGTTCTTACGAAAAAGTAGTTTTAAAAAATAATACGGCAAGGTCACGGGTATGTTCCAAATATAATCAGATACGTTGATTACAAGAAAAACGAGGCAAAATTTGTGTTAATTTGCGAATTTGTAGTATTTGTTAAGATATATATAAGATATATATTGGTCGTAAGATATATATAACCATTGTTCTCAACAATACCTTGAGTTTAACAATGAACGATAAGTCATATCGAAAATATAGAATGCACATGTCCTGAGTACTGGTGTGTTACAGGTTTGTGTTAAATCTTATGTTTTATGCCAATTTAGTGATGAGTTATAGCTGATTATTGTTGGCAACAATAGCTTGATTTCAACAATAGTTAATGATGAAATCGAAAATATTATATGCTGATGTACTTCGTTTGCTCGTGTTGTTTCTTTTCTACTTTGGATATCGAGAAATGAGTTTATTCTTGGTCTATATCGATGTTTGAAATTTTTAAAAATCCCATTAAAGAGATAGGGCGTTTCGAACGCCATCTAGCTTTCGAGATTCACATTAAGTAGACCTTTAGATTAACCTTAAGTGCAGATTTCCCAATTCTTATTGGGAAGATTTGTTACTTCAAAAAGGTAAGAACAATAATCTTATCTAGCCCAGACCTGATCAAATAAAATTGTTAAATTTTGAACCAAGTGTAAATACTGTATTGTGAAACGCGTGTAGTACGAAAGTATTGTCAAGAAAATTTGTAGTTGCGAATCGCACATTGTTATGGAAGTGCAAGCGAACAATATAGTGAAACTCTGATTGTGAAATCTCTTACACTTTCGTGGGACGTGCAACACTATCCTTACAGATTATGCACAACTATCGACAACAAACATCGTGTCTTCAGTTGAGTTTTCTTGTTTCACAAACAAATAGGTTTTATATTATAAAATCGTCAGTATTCGTTCTTTTGCATATACGTACACAAGCGATTAAATCATATGCCTTCTAATAATACTGTTTAGAAACCTTCATATTTATAATGGACATTTACGTTTTCCCGGTTCTTATATATTTTACAATTTGGTTGTGTACATCAGATTAAATAATATATAATGTTTTTGAAATTTCAGCGCTACGGTTTTCCGTTACATAGAAATATATAATGAAATACTGAGAATTCAATCTCCTTCGTCATACAACGAAAATCATTCTCTGATTGATTTGACGTAATCAATCTGTACTATTTCCGAAGCTATATGCTTCTCCGTATGTTACATTCCTTAGTCAGAAGTTTGAAGACGAAAAAACATTTACATTATCACTTAACGAAATAATTAATGTACAAATCTGCAGAACACACTTCAATAAGTTAAAATACCAAAATATGTTTTTAATACCAGAAATTGCTCGAAACAATGACAAGGTGCAGTTTTAACTCTTCTTATCGCTGGTTTGTATCACTTTTGATGTCTTGACAATTTGGCGCAATTGGTAAGTGCATGCGACTTTTTAACTTTTTATACTTTCACCTAAGGTTGTTCGAATCCTATCGAAGGCCGTGTTTTATTTTACTTCACGAAACGCAAGAGTAACTTCAATGTAAAAGTTTCAATTTACGTTTTTGTTTCTTACATGCTTTTATTATTATTTTTTACAATGATATATTAAAACTATTCAATATATTCACAGGCTACAAGTAGTACGTTAAATTATTAACAGATGGCAGTAACGAACACTATTCATTCATGTGCTTTTAAGTTCTCGAAAAATGCTTCACTAGCATTCATTAAAAAAAAGTTTACAATTGTCGAACGTAAAAACCCACATTTATTTTACAGAACAAATAGGTAATTCTTTTTAAATAGAAGAGTTCTAAAGAGCATTATTAGAAGATATTTTATGATTTAATCATAAAAAAAGAGCTGCTATAAATTAGTGTTGAAGCTACCAAAATATATCAATATCTTAAAAAAGTATTAAAAGCAAAAATCAATTTTAAATGAATAAAACGAACTAAATGACATGTTAAGGCATACAGAAACGCTATTCACCACCAATACTATTTCTTTCGATCCATTTTTGCTATCTCTTTTAAACAATACTAACAAATCAAATACCATCCGTATGTTAATGACAAGCAATCGGCAGACTGATTACGTCATAACAAGGCGGCGACCAATTAAGCGCAAGGTTGAGACTCTTTTGAAGCAAGTCTTTATTATTCTTGATAAATGCATCACAGAAAGAAAAGAAATGTTTTCCGTAGTCTACTTTAACAGAAGAATTTTTTATTGCAATAAAAAAATACTACCGGAAATGTCCACTGATTTCCCCATGTTTGTTTATTTAAAAATGTGACTCAACCTAAACTCGGTCTGAGTAAACGTTCTACATACTACTTTTTAATAACGGGCAGTGAGTAAAATTTTTCAAATGCACATCAGCGATGATATAATTTGCTGTTTCAAATTTACGTATATTATTAAGAACACTGGTTATAAAATCGTTTTAACTATAAATACTTTGGATACATATATTATGTTTTGTAAAATTTTAAAACAATACATTTTTTCTGTTTTTAAAATCTTCCCTGGCCTGGGGGAAGGGTTGAGAAGAAATAAGTGTTGGAGAGTTGGCAGAACTATATACTATTAATAAAATATTTTTAAAATAACCAGCTTCAAACTACGGTACATCGGACTGAGCCAAAACTGACTAATGGTCTTAAAATAAATTTTAAAATTCAACTACGTTACTTTAAAAGATGACAGGAGCGGACACTGCGCTGTTAGAACAAAGTTGAATAAATATTACAATTACTTTTCCATAAATATTTCAAATTTTTAATCGGCGTAAGAACGTTGTGCAAAACAAAGTTAGGGGTGAATAGAGATCATTCAGTTCTCGGAATACTCGTATATGTAAGCAAGATGCTGATTACCAAACGGAGGAACTGTTTACGAAACAGGGTGCCAGAGGTGATGCAAACAAAGTTAATGTACGAACTGAGTTTCAAAGTAAATTTCTCCGTTTTCTATTTTTCGAAAATTCTATGCTAACAAAAGGGAACCTTGTTCTCCACAACTCTCTGTTACTGTTTTCATAGGAGTTTTGGCTATACCAGGTGTATGCATAAGTTTTTGCCGATTTTTGTGGTAAAGAAAACACGTAATTTTCAAGGGAAATTAATTTTGTTTTATTCAAAATATTGGCCATCGGCTTCTACACATTTAGCCCATCTTTCAGGTAATTGATGCATACCATGCCAGAAAAACTGCTTGTCTTTTGCGGCAAACCATTCGTCGAGCCATTTTCCAACGTCTTCGAAATTGCTGAAGTGCTGCTCTGCGAGCGCGTGCCCCATTGATGCGAAGAGGTGATAGTCAGATGGCGCCAGGTCTGGGGAGTACGGCGGGTGCGGAAGGATGTCCCATCCAAGCGATTTCAAGGTGTCTTTCACTGGTTTTGCTGTGTGAGACGGCGCATTGTCGTGTAACACAATCACTTTGCCATGTCTTCGGACCCATTGCGGTCGTCTTTCGATCAATGCGTGATTTGTTGGCGATAGCGTTGTGCATTAACGGTTTCGCCGGGTTTCAAGAGTTCATAATACACAATACCGCTCTGGTCCCACCAGACACAAAGCATGGTCTTCTTGCCGAAGCGATTTGGCCTTGGTGTTGAAGGACCAGCTTCGCCAGGTGAAAGCCACGATTTTTTCCGCTTCGGGCTTTCAAAATAAATCCATTTCTCGTCACCCGTCACAATTCGATACAAAAAGAACTTTCTTTCTTGGCGTTGAAGCAGCATTTCACAAGTGACTTTGCGATTTTTCATTTGACGTTCATTCAAATCGTGTGGGACCCATTTACCCAGTTTATTGATCTTCCCCATTGCTCGTAAACGTCTGCTGATTGTTTCTTGTGACACATTTAATGCTTTTGCCAATTGCTGTTGAGTTTGAGTTGGGTCATTTTCCAATAACACCTGCAATTGTTCGTTTTCGCACTTTTGTTGTCTACCGGAGCGCGCACTGTCTTTCACATTGAAATCACCACTTTTAAATTGTCGAAACCATATCTTACATGTTCTAATCGATGAAGCGTGTTCACCATATGTTTCTACCAGCACACGATGACTTTCAACAGCCTTTTTCTTTTGATTACATAAGAAAAGCAATGCGTGCCGCAAATGTTCTTTTTCAGGCACAAACTTCGACATGATCACTTAACGATAAAACAAAGACGCTAGTGTTTGGCGGACTCAATTGTGTGTGTTTGTAGTTTAATGTCAGACGAATAAATGACGTATGTGTCAAATGAATACGCTGCGTACTTTTCGCTGGCGCTATCTCTTAGGTAAACCGTAAACTACTTATGGATACACCTGGTATAAAGTTTATATAGGTTTTCCTCAATTTTTTAGGTAGATTTCGAAGAAAAATCTACCTATATATATATATATATAAATCACAGCCATATTCAATCCACTAGTGGATGAGAGGCCTCTCCCCGAAGGGAGGAGTTGGTCTACTGCTCCCACGCTGACCAGACGGGTTGGGAGAGGAGAGCCGAAGCTCTCACTGTGATCGCTATTGTCTCTTATTCACAGCAGTTCCCCAATTGCCCTCACGATGCTTGGTTAACACCGAAATTTTTGAGCCCCCACCGGGAATCGAACCCGGGACCGCTCGCATTGAAGTCGAGCGCGGTACCAACTAGGCTACGCAGGAGCTCATATATATATATATATATATATATATATATATATATGACGGGTTGGGAGAGGAGAGCAGAAGCTCTCACTGTGATCGCCACTGTCTTTTATTCACAGCAGCTTCCCAATTGTCCTCACGATGCTGGGTCAATACCGAAATTTTTTAGTCCCCACCGGGAATCGAACCCGGGACCGCTCGAATTGCAGTCGAGCGCGCTACCGACTAGGCTACGCAAGAGCTGCGTATAAAATTTAATTATTTGTATATATATATATATATATATCTGGTGTAGTAAAAAGTAATCCATTATTTTGCCAATAGATGGCTTCAGTGATCTGTATCTCGCGTTGTATAAGTCCGATCGGGTTCAACGAGATGGCGTTCAAACAATGAGATTGCGTACTACAAACACTGTTCAGATAGTTGTGATGAGTTGACTCAGTGTTGTGTGAGCGCGCGTCAAAATGGACACTAGCAAAGAGAAAATACGCTATATTTTACAGTTTTTCTTCGATAAAGGTGAAAACGCAAGCCAGGCGGCTGCAAATGTAAATAGTGTTTATGATCCTGATACTGTAACAGCCAATCACGCGCAATTTTGGTTTCGTCGATTCCGTTCCGGTAATTTTGACGTCAAAGATGTACCACGCACTGGAAGGCCAAGTGTCGAAAATGTCGATAAAATCATGGACATTGTCGCGTCCGACCGTCATGTAAGCACTGTTTCGATTGCCCAAGAGCTAAACATTGCACAAAAAACCGTGTGGAACCATTTGCATAAGGCTGGATACACAAAGAAGCTTGATGTATGGGTGCCACACGAGTTAACGCAAAAAAACCTCATGGACCGAATTTCCATCTACGAATCACTGCTGAATCGCAACAAAAGCGACCCATTTCTGAAGCGGTTGGTGACTGGTGATGAAAAGTGGATCACTTACGACAACGTCACGCGAAAACGGTCGTGGTCGAAGCGCGGTGCGCCGGCGCAAACGGTGCCCAAGCAAGGATTGACGGCCAGGAAGTTTCTGCTGTGTGTTTGGTGGG
>JAGDQP010013671.1:12113-35142 GCA_022664845.1 Lepisma saccharinum
TACTGTCAACAATTGGACCGTCTGAAGGCAGCAATCGCCCAGAAGCGGCCAGCTTTGGCCAATAGGAGAGGCATTGTGTTCCACCAGGACAACGCCAGGCCACACACATCGATAGTGACTCGCCAGAAGCTCCGGGAGCTTGGTTGGGAGGTTCTTATGCATCCACCTTATAGTTCGGACCTGCACCAAGTGATTACCATCTGTTCCAGTCCATGGCGAACACGTTTGCTGGTGCAAAATTCGCTTCAAGAGAGGCTTGTGAAAATCGACTGTCTCAATTTTTTGCCAATAGGTACAAGGGCTTCTATGAGAGAGGCATCATGATATTACCTTCCAAATGGCAACACGTTATCGAACAAAACGGCGCATATGTGACCTAAATCGGATCATTCTAACTATGGTAAGTCAAGCCTTCAATGTCATGCAAAAATAATGGATTACTTTTTACTACACCAGATATATATATATATATATATATTAACACGCTCGCGGCCATAATTTTGAAGATATTTAAACCAAATTTTAGTATGTTGTTTCTAGGCTTAATAGCTCGGTTAAGTTCGTTAATGAGCAAAATCCGTCGCCATATTGGATCCAAAATGGCCGCCGAATCCATTGTTGTATAGAATATACAGCCTAAACCGTTGGGGCTATTGAAATCAAATTTGGCATCAAGGTACATCATTACTGTTTGGTTACGAAAATGTTACCTAATGAATTCAAAGACGCCATCTTGGATCCAAAATGGCGGAAGCAAAAAATCTATTTTCCATATCGTTTGAGCTAGATACGAAATTTGGCATAAAGGTGTATTGTCACTAGTAGTTCAAGAAAATATTACGAAATGTTGAAAAAGTCGCCATCTTGGATCCAAAATGGCCGCCGACCCCATTGTTGTATAGAATACACAGCCTAAACGGCTGCAGCTAGACGTATCAAATTTGGTAACAAGGTATATTATAACTTGTATGTTACTAAAATATTACATGATGTATCTACAGACGCCATCTTGGATACAAAATGGCGGAGAAAAGAAATCCATTTTCGACACCGTTTGAGCTAGAGATACGAAATTTGGCATAAAGGTGCATTATGACGAGTAGTTTAGGGACATATTACACCATTTGGGAAAAGTCGCCATCTTGGAACTAAAATGACCGCCAAATATCTCATTTTGCACACCGTTTGAGCTGGATAAATGCAATTTTACTTGAAGGTGCAAAAAGTCGTCAACTTGGATCCAAAATGGCCGCCCCAAAAACCAAATTTCCAAATCATTGAATGTAGAGAAACGAAATTTTCTTTGAAGTTGTATGACCAAGAGTAGGTTACAATAAATGGGGCAAACCTCCCCTTTGGGGGGCGCAGCCCCCGTGGGAAGGTGCAGATGGACACCATGGTGGTGTAGTGCTGCAGGGAGATTTTGGTTAAGATAAAGGAGGCGCATCCTCTCAAAAGCAAGTTGGGGGTGAACCCCCTACGGGGGTCTGTGGGCAGCGCTACCAGCGAAACAAAGCGAGTATATATATATATATATATATATACACAGTATATACGTCTTGTGGGGTATCGTTGAACAGTGATGAATAATCTACAAATCAATAAATAGTTTCTCGATAGCTCTTATATAAGGCGATATTTGAATCTTTGAAAATAAAAAAAACTTCGAGATCTACCTCAGCCTGTAGGCCTACCGAGGTTTTTTTTTTTTTTTTTTTTTTTTTTTCGAATCAAGTTTTTGATATTCCCTATTTCACTTATAGAATATTGATCTGAAACTGTCCGTCCGCCGATTGGACAGGAATTCTATTATTTTCTTTATTTCAACCATATAAAAGCGAATCTTGATTAGGATTGTTTAGTGAACTGCCTCATGACTCTCAAGAGCATCTCTTCGCGTCCAATTTCCATATGTAATATTCAGCTGTATAGTAATATTACCGTTGTAAAAGAGAGGAACGGAGGATGAAGCCCCTCCGTTGCAGCATTTTTATGGCAAGAAATCGTGACAATCAAGAGGAGGAGATATCGTTAGAATCAACTTTTTCAGCTATTCAGGATGTGTGAATTTTCGACAACTTCTGGAAGATACCAGTTGCGAATCTCGCCACTAGGACATGCGGTGATACGATTTGGAAACCTAAATTAATAGGTACTATTCTGCATATTTCTCCAATCTCCATAACTCTCCAATCTCCATAAAACCCTGAATATCCGTTCGAGGATGTTGGCTGAGACTAAAAAATTACATTTCATCGTCTCTACTCGATAGCTACCCAAACCAAAATTTTCAAAATTTCACCCATCACCCCCATCCCCGCCTGGTGCGATGAAGGATATACCTAAAATGGGAACAGTGACAAAAAACACTTTCTGGATAACTGTTGTTGGACTGAAGAAGCCTTCAGATAGATATAGCCGCATGAGTGACCGTTCTCGGTTAAAAGGACGACTATAATTGATATTTAAGGTACCGGTACATACTTTTTACAATGCATCGTTCTTCGTGAGTTAATATGTCTCTTTTTGAACACTTTTAATCTAAAGAATTAACGTTTTGAATTTGACCAGTTTATCCTCAGAATTAAAGAATATATAAACAGATAAAAAGGGAGAGTAAGACAAGAAAAAAGGAAAATATTGGCACTACAACTTAATTGTGGTTCCTTTAAATCTCGAAAAAAATGAATTTTTCGAGTTGTCCGAAAGTTAAAGGAACCATGATTTAGCTGTAATGCCAATAATGTCCCTTTCTCTTTTCTGACTGAACTTTTTTCTTTCTGTTCTTTAATTCCGAGGATGAATTGAACAAGTTCGAAACGCTTGTACAATTCTTTAGTTAGTTTTAACGCTACATTGAAGTCAGAGGTGCCTCTAAACCCGTTCCTAAGTCAAACTATGCTTTATTTTCGCTTCTACCACTCATTTCATAGACTTGCTTTGAAAACCTTAATTGATGTCGATGAAAAATCCTTCTGCAACCATCAACCTCCAATATATATGTGTTTATCCCACTCTGTCTAATTACAACACCTTGAAAAAAATCTCGGACACTATGCTCTGTGATTTTTAACCCATACCATCTTGTTTTGACCTTGTGATTTAGAATTAACAGTACGGAACTTCTGTTGCTCCTTAATAATAGAATATTTAGTCCTTGGTTCATAATTCAAAATCAAAGATAACGGTGTTTTACCAGTACCTTTAGAAGGCAGACAACGTAAATCATTTAAAATTAATGCTAACCATTCTTAAACCAACATATGCGTCACCGTAGGTCTCCTTTCTAACCATTTTCGATCAAGTGCTTTTATTAATATCTGTACTGTTTTTTTCTTTTCTGCTAGCCCATTGTTTTCAGGGTTATAAGACGGAGATTGTATTAAATGAATTCCATATTTCATACAAAACCTCTAAAAAATTTGCCCATTCAGGGTGTCTGCTGGATGTTGATTTTCAAATTCCAGGTTTTTCGGGTCTATTTTTCTACTTTTTCCAGGTCATTAATTTATATTATTTTCTTCTTGCAAACAAACAAAAAATCTTTATCAATTAAAAGAAGTATACCAAGCGCATATTATTTTTTCAAGTCATTACAGAACATGAAAAAAATCACATTTATGTACTAACTAAAATGTATGTTTTCGAAAGATTTCAAACAAGAAAATAAAGTAAAATATTCCCCTATCAGACGGTGGTTGAGAAAATTATGGAGTAACAAACAAGCTAACAAATAGTACAACCTAAATGTATGATTGATAATTTTTAATCGTTTCAATGAAAAATTAGTTGAGATCTACCAGATCCGAAATTTAGGAAATACAATTTACCTTTCTGCACGTAAACTAACCAATGGAGAATGGCCAGTTGCTTATTAACACAAATGCATTCATCCCATGTACCGTACGATTTTGACAAAAAATTTTTTTTTAAAAAATCCATTTTCCGCACAAGAATTTCTTTCTTGTGATTTTGCAAACACTTCAAAGTATGTAAAACTGCACGTATAACACAGTCCAAGGGTTAATTTTAATATTATTATAATACATAATTTTTTTTTAAAAAAATGAAGGGGGCCAAAATCACCCCAGGGTTTGTAGAGACTTTGACACCCTGTATATAAATGTGTGTAAAACGTATATGTGACAATATCATCCCCTGACGAAATTTTATCAGGTTGATTTTGAGATAACTTGACATATTATTTTGGGGAGATTTTGGCACTTCTGAACCATGGGAAACAGTTAACTTCAGCAGCAACTTTAATATTCTAGAACACTGCTTTTACTGATTTACAAAAAGTAAAAAGTGTACCAAATGAAATTATACAAAAGAGTTGAAATACACATAATAAACACTGTACGGGTATAGTATCTTATTTTTCAGGAACTGGAATCGCGTTTTAAAACTCATAATGTATTGAGTCACCATGAAAAGACATCTTAGGATTTGGCAAAAGAGCCAACACATCACTTGCAGATACAACTGAAATATCTGTGTCCACAGTTTTACATACTTTATGCGCATTATCCAGAGACTTTCACTTCATTATCGCTGAACACTTCTTGAACTATGCAAACTTACTAAAACTGAACACTAATGCTCTTCTCTCCCATAAACTTTACGAACTGCCACTGTTAATTTCTGCAGTATCTGGTTCATGTAAATCATCTTCATCTGGTTCAACATTACCGGTAAGACACACATCTCAGGATGACAGCTGGCGTGGATCCTTATTATCTTCACTGCTGTCATCCCCAGTGATGCTCTTCCCAGGAATAACTTTACGTTTCTTATTTCTTCTAGGTGCTTTCTTCTTACGTTCAAGAAATCGTTTTTCCTTTAGGAATTCAACAAGAGACTTGTTTATATCTTCACTTGAATTCTCTGGTTCAACTGGAAGTTTAGATAAAACACACTGTCGAGAAAGAGGGAATATACCGGTTGTTCGAAAGCCACTAACAAGATCTTTAGCTATGTTTTCTTGCATTCCATCCAAAGCTTTCTTTAGAAGAGATGCAACTACATATTTAGGTACTGAATATTTGTTATGGCCAGATTGTGCATAAATCTGTTATTCTAGTGTATTTTTATATATTTCTCATTTAAATTCATTATTTATGCATTGATACAGATTATTATGTTAATATTTAAAAATGCACAAAGTTGCATGCATATGGCGGCCATTTCATGGTTAGTGACAACTTACTTAAATTTTATAAAATGACGTAAGTATGACGTCATTCGGACGAAGCAACTTGGCATGTTTCGATCAGTAGCCAAGTAGAACAACAGATGGCGTTAGTATTAGCAGACGCGGAGTTCAAATGGCGAAATGTTTTTTATTGTATTTATCTGAAGTTAATTTGTTTTTGGAAATGATCATATTAATATTTAAATAACTATTTATAAAGGTTTTAATAGTCAATGGGAGAGTGTCGAAGTATTTATATAAATAAATAGAGGTGCAGATGTGTGCACACCCCTAGAGGTTATATGATCATTGTAGGTGATTATAAAGCATAGGGAATTTATAGATTAAATATAATGTTTCAACCCTCTTAAACTTTTTACCTTTATTTGTCTTCGATAGCTGCATAAGACGCTATATTGTGGCTTTAAGGTCCTTTTCAGAGTTCTTAGTTTCGTACTCCAGCTGATATTGTACGATAGCTAGTCATAGCCCACAATGAGTAGGCAAAATCCAGAAAGGGGCACTCTAGCACTATTATCATACGTCTCTACTGAATCATCGTGGAGCTCATCGTTCCTTATAAAATACAAATAAGAACTCATTTCTATGCGGCCCGAGAATAAAAGTGTTTTAAGCTATTCATAGCATTGTATATTTCAGATATATATGAACTTGGTGCAGAACACTAAGCAATGTGACCCCTTATATATATAACGGGTGTCCATTTGTAAGTTAGTGTTGCGTTTCTCCCATCTATTTGAACTGTAAAAAAGGAAAAGGAAAAATGAACGTTAACTGCCAGTGTGATAGGCAGTGAGCGAGGCTGATCTTTGTACCTTCTGCTGCGCGCGATGATTTAAACTTTGTATTGTGCATTTGAATCACAATAGGAGTCGTTAGGAGTCCGTTGTGAGTTGTGGTGCAGCGCAGGTGATGCGTGCTGACGAGTGCGGGGTGCACTGTTGTCTTCATGTAATTTACCCTGTTATTCATATATTTTAAAGGAGGCTTATTTGTATAAATGCCTTTTATTTGAAACCGTGTGTTTTTTATTAGTTGACACCTTCGAATACCGTTTTTTGGTTCTCCAAGTCGGATGAATTGAATGGTTTGAACTGAGTAAATGGGCCTCAAATAAAACCGAGCTTCCTGAACCAGTTGTTATTGAGAAAAGAAAACTGACAAATTGTTATCTTTAGACAAAGATGAAAGTGTAGAAAAACTAGGAGTTAGCTGGAATCAGCAATCAGACTGTTTTGTGTTTACAGTGAATCAGCCTAAGCCATATCCAAATTTAACTAAAAGAATGTTGTTATCTAACATTACAAAATTGTTTGACCCACTGGGTTTATTGTCATCCTTTACTATAAGAGCAACTTATTGCAAGGTTTGTGGATATTAAATGTTGAATGGGACGAGCAATTACCAGATGATGCTTGCAATTTGTGAAAAGCTTGTTGTAGAGAACTACCACTGTTAAGAAAAACAGAGATTGGCAGGTCCATAGTTCCAGGAAATGCTAAAAGTTATCAATTAGTTGGATTGTGTGACGCCTCTGAAAAAGCTTACGCTTGTGCAGTCTATTTAAGATCGGAATCTGAAAATGGAACAAGCATCAGCGTTTCAAAAGGAGATAAATGAATTGAAAAATCAGGAAAGAGTTAATTCAAAAAGTAAATTGTTGTGTCTGAATCCTTTTTTTGGATGATTAATCAGTTCTACGTGTAGGTGGTAGACTAAGCACTGCGCAAATGTCAAATGGTCAACAATTTCCTATGGTTCTTCCTAGTAAACATCATGTTGTTGAATTGTCAGTTCAGTATGAGCATTTAGTCATTGCACGGTGGACCTGAAATGGTGTTAGCTAACTTACGCCACAATTTTTTGATATTACGAGGAAGAGAAGTTAGATGTATTGTGAAACGTTGTGTACGATGTCAACGGTTTGAAGGAACCGGTGCAAAGCAATTGATGGATAATTTCCGTTGCATGGAGTTATTCCAAGCAAACCTTTTGAGCACTATGGAGTAGATTATGCTGGACCATTGTTAGTGAAAGGTAGTAGGCTTAGAGGTCAAAAGGTCTACAAAGGATATATTGTACTTTTTGTGTTTTGCTACAAAAGCTATACATTTAGATTTGATCAGCGATGCCACTACCGAAACTTCCTTTCTGCTCTCCGCAGATCTCTCTCTCGTTGAGGAAAACCCTCACACATGTACAGTGACTGCGGTAGTCAATTTGTTGGGGCAAATGCAGTACTAAAAAAATTGTTGAAATTTATACAAGAAGCAATGCATAAAACAAAGGTGACCACATATTGTAGTAATCCAGGTATTGAGTGACATTTCAATCCGCCTACAGCCAGTCATTTTGGTGGGCTTTGCGAAGTAGGTGTTAAGTCTGTAAAACGGCATTTGAGACGTAGGTACTGTAAAATTAACCTTTGAGGAATTGTACACAGTCTTAACACAAATAGAAGCATGTTTGAATTCAAGACCTTTGATGGCGTTGTCGAGTGATCCAAGCGATCTAAACACATTAACACCTGGTCACTTCTTATTGGTCAATCTTTGTCTGCTGTCCCGAGTGAAGATTATACTGTAGGTAAAGTAGGTCTTAAATCTCGATGGAAACTTGTCCAAAGCTCAGTGCAAACTTTGCAGGGACGACCCAAATGGTTAAGGCAGAATAAAAACTTGAAGGTTGGGTCTATGGTTTTGTTAAGAGATGATAATCTCTCACCATTGCAATGGAAATTAGGTAGAGTTATTGCAGTACATCCAGGTACGGATGGATTAGTACAAGTTGTTACTGTGCGTACTGCACAAGGAGAATATGTAAGACCTATTGTAAAAAATTTCATGTTGCCTTTTGAGTAATCTGAGTGTTAAGTGTAATTGTTGTAAATTTAAATTTATTTGTATATTCTGTTAATGTTGAGTTCCTCCCATCTATTTGCATTGTAAAAAAGGAGAAGGAAAATGAACGTTAACTGCCAGTGCGATAGGCAGTGAGCGAGGTTGATCTTTGTACCTTCTGCTGCGCGCGATGATTTAAACTTTGTATTGTGCATTTGGATCAGTCGCTATGAGTCCTTTGTGAGTTGTGGTGCAGCGCAGGTGATGCGTGCTGACGAGTGCGGGGTGCACTGTTGTCTTCATTTAATTTCCTCTGTTGTTGTGACACGCGGCCTACTCAACTATGATATTACATAAAATATATCCTTCCTGCCTCTGCCTTATACACTCAATTAACAGACTCTGGGTGACTTCCCTCGGTAAGCACTCTTCCTGGGGCAATGTAGACTTTGGATTGACACAAAGACTGAACTGCGAAAAATGAAACAGATCTCTTGCAGACGAAATAACTCCTTAGAAATTAAGCATACCGATCCCGCACAACCAGAATACCTAACGGCCCAGACGAAAACTTCGTGCAGTTCGAGTGAAATAAAACGTGTTCAGAGCTTGGTGACTTCTTATAAGATGCAATTCTAGCTGAAGATTAACATTATTAAATATATATCTACCTTACTCCTTAAGATCTTATTAGAGGTATACGAGATATTAGTATATTGCTAGAAATCAAATTCTTCTTCCAAAGAGAATTAATCATTTATTTCGTGCTTTTTGCTTTAAAGTTCAGAGTGACGGATATCTTTAAACTGCAGTTGCTCAGCTCTAATGGAGAAGTCTATTATCATAATTGTGATACATTCCCCCATAAAATATCCCAAACAACGCGACTCCCTCCCTTAAGACGAGCAGTCCTAAACAGTCGTCTATCCTGTAACCGAGCAGGTTGCAGGCCAAATAAGAGAGAAAAAAGAGTCGGAAACCCTCGTAATCCTATGAACCAAAGACCAAGCAGGTATCAGTACTTACCCTAATGAAGTTACTTTTTGGCATATTAAAAACACACGTACTTCTTAACTTTGCCTGGGCTAACAGCAAGCAATTTGCGGATAGCTCGCGCAAGAGTGAAGATGTACAGACTGATCCACATAAAATCCAGGATCGAAAATCTTTCCTTTCATAATTCTAGTCTAGTCGAAAATTCATGATATAAATTAGAATCTTAAGAGAGAGAAGAATGAACGTTTATGTTTTCCAATTATAAGCTCAAAAAGTGGTTTCTCTAATTTATGACAGTTACCTCCAATAAGTTTTGAAAAGATCGTGGGGAGTGAGATTTCTTGAAAACTAACCCTCAGCAATCGGTCGGGCAGGCTACTTGCTTGCAATTCAAAGGACTTGGGAGCGATCCCCGCTTTTGCTTCGTTAAGCCAAAACACCTTGGGGACCGAGCAGGTCCTTACAGTGCTCCTTCCCTGAATTAATTTCAGAATAAAAATCCCCATGACACACAGAATTCACAACAAAAAGTTTACCACATGTCCAAACAAAATTAAAACGCTTTCAGATTTTACCTTTGGCCGTTACGAGTCAAACTTTACATGTGAGTTGTTTCAGATGTGTTTTTCCCCGAAAAGATTGAGATTTGAATTATCGGAAATTAATAAAAGAAAATTTAAGTTATTTACTTTTTCGGGGAAGAACGAAATTGCGAGCCCCATCCAAAATACCATATATCTCAGTAGTTCTCTAGATATATCTACCCTCTCTGCACTCTGCTTTCAGATGAAAAGTTCTCTCTCTCTCTCTCTCTCTCTCTTAAAGTTGTCTGGAGAGAGCCCCATCGCAGAAGCTTCTTGTTGGATGGTATCTACTCGACCTCTAGACCGCAGCTCTGGTCCCACACATCTCCCAAACTGGCCTATTTCCATCGTATATATGTAACACGAAAAAACCCCATCTCTGAGCCTACACAAAGAAATCCACGCAACTGACGCGCTTTCTCCTGCTGGAGAAAAAGGAGAGGTTTTCAAAGGGTTTGCCGCTAAGTCAGAAAGCTCAGATGGGAAAAGAGAGGGTCTGCCAGCAAGAAATAGCAGCAACGATTCTCTTCTCTTGGAAGCTTTTTTTTTTCTAAATAAAGTAAAATGTAAAATATAAAAGTATTCAAGTAAATATAGTAACCGTACTTCTCAGTACAGCTCCTTACATGCTGAAATTTATACAATAAACATGCATAGGATACAAAAGAGATATTATACAATTACAACTAATTCAGACTCTTAACCTAATTACATATAAATAGATAGATACCCGGCCGGGGTTTTGTTTCTTAACCTACAATTTCTAAATTTCTTTGAACATACAAGATATATATATTAAATATTTTCATTTTAGGTGATTAAGTAATTAAGAAATAATATTTACGAGTTATGAAGGAATCACTTTATAACACTGTTATTCATATATTTTAATGGAGGCTTATTTGTATAAATGCCTTTTATTTGAAATCGTGTGTTTTATTGTTTGACACCTTCGAATAACAAGGAAGAAACATGAGTTCTACCAGTGAAGAGAAGATAAACGGGACTAATCGACCCAAAAGACGAGTAGATATATTTCCTTCTGAACGAGATAAGAGTAAGGATAACGAAATGAATCAAAATATGGATATTATGGAATTTTTTAAAGAATGGGAAGAAAGAAAAGAACAACAAAGGGTAAAATTGAAAACAGAGTTAATAAACATGGAAAACTGGAGGTTGAAACAAGAATCGCATCAAAATCTGAGAACAGAACTTAAGCAGATGATTGTGGAAGTTAATGAAAATATAATTCAGAATTCTAAGAAGATTGAAGACAAGATGCAAATGTTTTGTGACAGGTGTGACAAGAAATTTAAAGAAAATCGAGTGGAATTAAGTCACAAAACTCATAGCAAATCTACAAGCTGACATGGATTCTATAAAGCGTGATTTAATACTAATAAAGACGCAACAAGAAGCAATTCATAAAGAAAATGGTATATCTATTCCACATTCACATAAGAATGTCAACTTTCCAAGTGAGAACCATCAGAACTACACTGAAAGGGATACTTTATCAATAAGACAAGATCCTGTTTTGAACGATCAACGTGATGCTGTACTGTTGGAATCGGATAGATACAACCAGTCAAATGTCCAGTGGAGATGAAATGCCTTTTTCAAGAAAAGAAATAGTAAAAGACTGGAAAAGTAATTTTGTGGATATGTTACTGCAGGACTTTCCGCATTCTTTTGCCAGAGAGCTCTCACCTAAAGACTTACTAAACATACCAAAGTTGCATGGAGATACTTCAGAGAATAGTCCAACTGCTTATTTAGGAGACTTAACGTATTACATGGCTTGTCTCAAGCTTAATGATTTGTCACAACTAAGATTATTGCAGAAAGCAATGATTGCACCAGCAGCAGGTTGGCTAAAATCTAGAACAACACATATCCGATCTAATCGAGACTTTTGTTTGTCATTTCTAAACGAGTCTGCCAGTATAAAAAAAATTAAGGAACGAAAAAAGAAGTTGAAGAAAAACCTACTGATTGGTCCAGAGTAACTAACTATGTAAGGAAATTTGATGAAATAAAGATGGAAAGAACTGATTATCGTTAGGAAGGTTTTGTCGAGAAATCTACATCATACAATAATAGTAGTCGAAGTTTTAATAACAGGAGAACTGACCGTAGATCTTTTAACCAATCAGGTTACAACTCTAATCCTAGGAATGCTCAAAATTATACTAGACAAAATATGGCTGCAGAAAATAATACACCGGCGAGAGATCATGCTTCACAACGAATGAATGCAGGAAACAGACGGATGGATAATGTTTATGCTATGCAACATTTAACTGAGGATAACAAAAGAAATGTTTCGACGAGAGAGAACAATGTTTGCAAGTAGTTGAACTGGCCTGTCCACTAGTCGAAAAGAAAGGAAGGCCTATATCAGAAACTTTTATGCCTCATTCTGTGACCTTAAATTCACAAATTCAATAAAGTTTCTTCTATACGTTTATAAAGTGGAATTAATAAAGTGAAAATGTAAGTTAAAAATAACTTTTTTTAAAAAAATCTCGGTTTTCGCTAAATTCCAGGCTTTTTCCAAGTCCAAAATAAAATTCCTGGCTAATTCCAGGTTTTCCAGGTCAGTAGACACCCTGCCATTGAATGGCGGACCATTATCAGTCACTATTGTAACAGGGTAGCCAAACAAACTGAAATACTTATCTAATTTCTGGCATGTTTCCTGTGTATTTATAGATATCACGACCCATGTACACAATACATTAGAATAACTGTCCATACAAACCAAAAATGTAATCCCTTTCCATTGTCCATAATCCAAATGTACTCTATGGAAATGTTGTTGACTTAGGCCACGCATGAAAAAAATTCTTTGTTGGATTATTCTTAGTAGCATTACATTGCATACATTCTTCTACATAGATCTTAATATCTTGTTAAATCCCCGGCCACCATACAATACCCTTAACTAAATCCAATAACTTATTGTATCCTGCGTGATACTGATGAATGAACTTTAAATAACATTGCCGAAGAACCCGTGGAATCACTAAACGACACCACATAATATAACCATTTAGTAATGTTAACTGATTTTTCTTGTTATAAAAATTATATGCTACTGTATTTTTCATGCTTTCCGGTAGGCTATCCTTCCTGTATCCACCTTTTAATCTCCATTAATAACGGATCGTTTTGAGTATTCTCCATTATTTGACAATGTAATATCGGCGATAAATCAATCATTGCGACGTACTCTTCAGATACCTGACTGTCACCAGTCTCAACATTTAGTGGCAATCTCTATAAGAAATCCGCCATTCTACCTTCTTGGTATATTCTGTTGAAATCGTACGCAGCTAATAACAAAGCCCACCTTTGTAAGCGAGGACTAGCAGTATTCGGAATATCTTTCCAATCGAATATCAATTTCACCGGCAGCGAATCAGTTAAAACTAAATGTCCTGCCATAAATGAACTTGTGAAACCTTTTAACCGCCATTACGACAGCTAAAGCCTCCCATTCGAATTGTGCATACCTTTGCTCGGCTGTGGATAATGTAGCCGAAATACAACAAATAGTTTTCAACTGACCATCTACTTTATTAAACAAAACGGCACCTACTCCAGATTGACATGCGTCTGTCATTATTATTGATTCTACCTGTGGATCAAATGGGTGTTAGATTTGAACTTCTCTTAAAACTTACTTTTCTCCTCAAATTCTTTCACAAGCACCTTCGACCAAGTCCATATTTCATTCTTTTTTAATAGCCTATATAATTTAGGAATACGAGATGACAGCCGCGGAATGTGACAATGATAGGACCCTATCATTCCCAAGAATGATTTAAGTTATGCTACATTAACAGGAGGGCATTCCAAGATTAGTTGTAATTTCTCTGCCGACACCTGGAGCCCATCCATTGAAATTTCAAATCCTAAGTAGTTGATCATCATCTATTTATATATATATATATAAAACTACATTTTTCCTTACGCACTTTCACATTAGCTATCTGGTTCTGAAAACGTTGTAGAACCTGGTCTACTGTTTCGTAACATTCTTCTAGATCTTTTTCTATTGCGGTAATAGAACCCTATCATTCCCAAGAATAATTTAAGTTGTATTACATTAACAGGAGGAGGACATTCCAAGATTGGTTGTAATTACCATAACATCAACCAAATAACAGAATACACCCGTAACATCTCTTACGATCCATATATCTTTGAAAAATTTGGGCAGAACTATTTAATCCAAAAGGAAGCCTAGTTTGTTGGAATAGCCCGCAAGTGTATTGATCTCAAGAAATTTATGGGATTCTAGATGAATCTCCAACTGTAAATATGCCTGCCTTAGATCTAAAATTGTGTAGAACTTCGCTCCGTGTAATTGATTCAAAATGTCTTCTATCGTAGGTAACGGATATATAACCTTTTTTGTCATTTAATTTAATGTAGTCTTTAGATCTAAACACAAACGAATATCACTGTTCTTCTTATGAACCGTTACTAACGGCGTAGCCCAATCAGTATATTCAATCGGTTGGATCACACCTTGCTTCTGTAAATTCTCTAACTCCTTTTGAGCCGCAGACTTTATTTGGAAAGGTACCGTATAAAACTTGCGAAAAATAGGAATTGCTCCTTGCTTTACACGAATATGTATCTGATGTCCTATAATTGGCTTCGTAATGTCCCCAGCGAACACTTCCTTATAAGTCTCCACAACCCTTCTGATCCTTTCATGTTTTATCTCTTCGACTGAGCCTGTTAGTGTATTATAGTATTGCTTCAGAGTGAAGAGCACATGTGTGTCTTCGCTCACAAGATGGCATTCCATTGCTGTTTTGGTTCTTCTTTCTCCCCTTCTCAAGAACTGAGCACCCTACTGAGGGAGTGAGAAGAGGGTAGACGCGGTGGACACTGGACAACGGTCAGTTCCAGTTTTTAGTTTGGTGCCAAAAGTGTGTGTTTTACAGCCACAGTTCTTTATTTCGTTTTTAACGTGTGTGTTGTTCAATAACAATTGAACTAACTATATTATTCAATCATTTCATCATAGCATCGAATTTCAAATTTATTTTTTTTATTATTATTATTACTTAGACCAACAGATAAATTATCAAGACCAACAGATGGTCGCGAGTGAAACAAATACCGAACAGTTTATTTTGTTAACATGTAAATATTAGCCCAGTGAGAAAAATCTGTATATTGAAACTTTTGCTTATAGTAGTATAGTTTATTCAAATAATATGTTACATAAACAATTTTTTTCCGTTCCCTTTCCCTCGTGTATCCGTGGATAGAAACACGAAATTCAGTCCATTTACTACCAGAGGTCCTCCGAAAACTTTAGTATCGTTAATCATCATCACAAACAGTACTCAAATTCCTCATCATAGTGTTGGGCCCGAACCGGGCCGGATATACGATCGGAATTCGGAAAACTTGCGCGCAAATATTATAATACGAAGGGTACAAACATTTGTACTGTATCTGTTGGCATTATTGCTTGTGAGACTTTGTGTTCGCGTAACAACGGCGTCACAGTGTTGTCACATCGGTAGCAGTTTGGAATACCCCCAGTGCAGCAGGTTCAGCACCACAGGCTGAGATGTTGGCGCCGTCACCGTCCAGCAACAACATGTCAGTAAGTAGTTAGTTTTAGCTCGTCATTTATTTCCCTTCTATTCCTTTGCCAATATCATTTGTTACAATGAGTGAGACACAACGCCTGATACGTCAACGTGCCGCTTACTAGGGACGAATTACTCGAATACAGACATTTGTGAAAGAGTTTGACGAAAATCAAAACAGCGTTGAAGACATCAGGGCACGACTGGAGCATCTCAATACGGTGTGATTGAAGCTTCAGGAAGTACAGGATGCAATTGAAATAGTACAAGAGAATCCAGCATCAGATGACACAACAGTAGCAGAGATAGAAAATTTATATTTCTCAGTCAAGGCACAAATGCAAACATTGCTAAAGAAACACGAACAAAAAGTTGCGTTTCAAAACAGTAACACAGGGAGAATGCCACAGGGCGCGCGCACACAAATAAAATTGCCTGTAATTCAGCTTCCTAGTTTCGAGGGCGATTATAAACAATGCCTCCCATATGAGGATACATTCAAATCTCTAATTCACGAAAATAGGAACATTGTCATTATTCAAAAATTTCAATAGTTGCGAATTTCAATAGGCACTCAAGCTTATACAAAATCTGCCAATAACAGAAACAAACTATTCAGTTGCATGGCAATTACTCACCAACAGGTATTCGAACAAGACTTACTGCGTCATCATATATCAGTGAAATATTACACATTCAGCACATACAAAGGGAAGATGCAGATGAACTCAGGGCTTTTGTAAACACAGCTTCAAGCAACTTAAATGCCTTGCAAGCTTTGGAGACGGATGGTTAATTATTAGATATCATTCTAATACAGCACTTTGTGACTCAACTGGACAGCAGCACGAGAAGAGCATGGGAACCACAAAACACAGAATCATCATTTCCCACACTTTCTGACTTTTTTTTTGCATTTTTGGAGAAAAGATGTCAGGTGTTGGAAACAATCAAATCGAATACAGGGGAAACAAAGTACAATAAGCCACACATACCGCAAAGTACAACAAGGGTAGTGTTACAAATT
This sequence comes from Lepisma saccharinum, assembly GCA_022664845.1. Taxonomy (NCBI): domain Eukaryota; kingdom Metazoa; phylum Arthropoda; class Insecta; order Zygentoma; family Lepismatidae; genus Lepisma; species Lepisma saccharinum. The sequence continues at coordinate 28,403 of JAGDQP010013671.1, forward strand.
CGTATGTATCAACACTTTCACGAGCATGCCAATTCTGCCAAGATGAGCATCCTCTATATTCGTGTCAGTCGTTCATTAAAGCAACTGATAAGTAAAGATCAGAGTGTGTGCGAAAGAACAAGCTCTGTGTAAACTGCTTAAAGGGAAATTCATCTTGTAATTGAATGTAAATCAAGCTCCTGTAAGAAGTGCGGAAAGAAACACAATACTCTACTACACTTCAATAGGAAGCCAAGAGGTTCATCGCCGCTATCACAGGAGGAAAGATGGAAGAGACGGTCATGAGTAATTTCCTCAGTCAACTCAGTGAAACTAAATCCACGTCGCAGGCATCATATTGTACCATCAAAGGGTTACACACTTCACAAGTATTACTATCAACAGCCTTGGTCAGGGTGAGGGCTAGCTCAGGACAATGGATCACCTGTAGATGCCTTCTAGACAGCGCCTAGCAGATTCACTTCATAACTGAGGCATTGGCACAGCTTCTGCAACTCAGGAAGCAGCGGCGGCACATTCCCATTCAGGGAGTAAATGATGCGTCATCAGAAGCAAGGTTTTGCGTTGAAATTTCGTTACGCTCCATGGTAACATCATATGAAGCCAGTGTAAATTGTTAAGCGCTACCATGTATCACAGGCAGCTACCATCCGAACGTGTTGATTGTAAGACTAGGAATCTTCCGAAAAACATAGCATTGGCGGATCCAACATTCAACTATCCTGGAAGGATCGATTTGCTATTGGGGGCGGAGTTATTTTTCAGCATTCTCAGGCCATGAACAGAAGATATGCCAGTATGGATATCCTATATTGCAGCATAGAGAGTTGGGATGGATAGTAGCAGGACGCACTCCACAGCAGTGCAACATACGTAACCCAGTGACGTCATGCTTCACACGAACAGAAGACCATTTACACAATCAGTTGCGCCGGTTCTTGGAACCAGAAGAAATTTCCGTCACTCCCAGGACGACTGAAGAAACAGCCTGTGAACAGCACTTCGTGGAGAACTCTTCGCGAGACGAGTCCGGCAAGTTTGTTGTGCGTCTCCCTCTTCGAGAAGATCGGAAAGCGCTCGGGGATTCATTGCACCAAGCAACAACTAGGCTACATCAGTTGGAACGAAAACTGCAGTGTCAACCATAACTACAAACATCATATATAAATTTCATGGAAGAATATGAAAATCTCGGTCACATGAAAATGTTCAACCACATGCAGCCTCAAGACGATTCCACACTGACAGCTTATCATCTTCCTCACCATGCAGTGTTCAAGCCCACCAGCACGACCACCGCCTGTGGTCTTCGACGCATCAGCAATTACTACCAGTGGCTTATCGCTGAACGACATTCTAATGGTCGGTCCAACAGTACAACAAGACCTGTTCTCTATCATAATGCGGTTTCGCACGCATCCAATGGTGTTTACAGCAGACGTCGAGAAGATATATCGGGCCATCAAGGTTCACCCACACGACACGCCACTGCAACATATTCTCTGGAGAAAATCACCAGAGGAGCCAGTGAAACTGTATGAACTGAACACGGTGACGTTCGGTACCGCTTCTGCGTCCTTTTTGGCTACGAGATGCCTACAGCAGCTTGCGGAAGATGGAGATTCATTTCCTCAGGCATCGAAGTATTACGCCGCGATTTCTATGTCCATGACCTGGCCCGTAACTTAGAGGAAGCGTTAAGTTTGCAACGTGAACTCATAGCTCTACTGCGTAAAGGAGGCTTTACTCTGCGGAAATGATGATCGAACAGTGCAGTCCTTTTGAAGGCACTATCTCCAGCTTATAGAAAGTTGAACTTTCCAATTCAATTTCAAGATGCAGAAGGTTGGGATTATCTTGGCATCCAGGAAGGGACAAGTTTATACTTAAGAACAAAGCAACAATGGCCGTAAGTCAAATTACAGCAGGGATAACAAAGCGTCAGGTAGCCTCAACAATAGCTATGATTTTTAACCCTCTCGGTTTAATAAGTCCAGTGGTCGTCAAGTTCAAGTGTTTTCTAGAACAACTATGGTTACACCCAATACAATGGCATGATGAGTTGGCCCCAAAGTTGGCCGCAAGATGGCAGCTGCTGCACAAGAATCTGCCGTCCATCAACGATCTGCAAATTGATAGACTCGTCTTGGTTGAAGGAAGGATGGAACTCACGAGGACGGAAATATATGGTTTTGTGGATGCAAGCGAGACCGCTTATGGAGCATACGTCTACGTTCGCTCGACAAATCATGAGGGCGTAACCAAATCACAATTGCTGTGCGCCAAATCACGTGTGGCGCCTCTGAGGAAAGTCACACTGGCACGATTGGAACTATGCGCCGCTCTAATGTTAGCAAATTTAGTTCATAAAATTCTACCAGTGTTGCAACTCAAAATAGACAGCGTTAATTTGTGGTCGGACTCTCAAATCATGCTCGTTTGGGAAGCATCTCCACTAACAAAATGGAAAACATATGTTGCAAATCGAGTGGCACAAATACAGAATGTGACACACGTCAGTGACTGGCAACATTGTCGATCCGCAGACAACCCAGCTGATCTGATCTTACGAGGTGTTGAACCTAAGTGCATACAACACCGGGCACTGTGGTGGCATGAAATTGGCTGTCCGAATTCAGGGAGTCATGGCACCAATCAACAAGTAAAATAGTTTCGCAAGATGTACCTGAGGCGAAGAGAACTACAGTCATGGCATTGGCCACTCAGGATCACCCCACGGACATCATCACTAAGTTTTCACGTCTATCAAAGTTAGTGAGAGTGATAGCTTATTGGCGGAATTCATTAATAACGCTAGAAAAGGATGCAAGCGGTCTATAAGCCCTATCGTCACAAGAATTACGTCTCGCACTTCATACGTGCATAAAGTCAGTACAACATGCTGAGTATGCACAGGAAATCCAGGACTTAGAAGTAGGACAGCAAGTTTCAAACCGAAGTGTCCTCAAGAGCCTCTGCCCCTTTCCGAACGAGAGCCAGCTCCTGCGTTTAGGCGGAAGACTTGAGCATAGCAGCCTTCCGTATAAAAACAAACACCCGCTCATCCTTCCAGCAAAATCTCACCTTACAAATCTCATTGTAGAAGCGGAGCATAGCAAGCTTTTTGCATGCCGGCACTCAACTTTTGATAGCTTCATTGAGATAAAATTACTGGATTCCTCGATGCCGACAAGTTGTGAAGAGGATCATCCATAATTGTTGAACGTGTTTTCCGCTCAAGGCAAAATCACCAACGCAACAAATAGGACAGCTACCCGCATGCAGAGTGCAGCCCACAGGAGCTTTTTGGAATACGTCGTGGACTATGCTGGGCCCATAAATATCAAATCAAGCTTCCCTCGGAACAGATCCACCAAAACGAGTTTTAGTGTGTGTTCGTTTGCCTGGCTACAAAGGCCATTCACCTAGAGCTAGTCTCTGATCTCACCAAACAGGCTTCCCTAGCAGCACTAAAACGATTCATCGCCAGAACGGGCAAGTGCTCGAACATCTACAGCGATAACGGCACAACCTTCACAGGATCCAAGAACGCTTTGAGGGACTATATTGAATGTTTAAAGAAGACTCTTTCCGGCAGGGTGTCGAGAACCACGCAGCATCCGAAGGCATACAATGGCACTTCATCCCAGCACAATCTCCACATTTCGGAGGCCTATGGGAGGCAGCAGTCAAATGAATGAAGTACCACCTGCTTCGAACAAATAAGGGTACAACTCTAACATCTGAAGAATTAAGCACATTGCAAGCAAAATTTGAGGCGTGTCTCAACTCACGACCCCTTACCTACATTTCAGACAATCCCGATGAGCTAAACGTTCTAACTCCAGGCCATTTTCTTGTTGGCCGACTCCTTGTTTCTATACTCGAGCCAGATCTGACTGACCATGCAAGCAACCGACCCCGACGATGGCAGCTGATTCAGAAATTTCACCAGTACATCTGGCAACGCTGGTCCAGGGATTTCCTAAATGGTTTGCAGCAGCGTAACAAGTGGTACTTCCGTGAGAAAAATCTCTAGCCAGGAACAATAGTGTTATTAAAGGACAAAATCTTGCGGTACACCCAGAGGGATTCCCTTGTGCGACTGGTCAGCGTCAAGACTGCATCCGGAACATATAAGCGTGCAATAAACAGACTCGTATCTGTACCTCAGAAAAGTGCATTTTAGTGGAAGCGTTGTTATTGTTGGTCAGACTTGCTCCGACCAAGAGGGGGGAGTATATTACTGTATTTTAGTATTGCTTCAAAGTGAAGAGCACATGTGTGCCTTCGCTCACAAGATAGCATTCCATTGCTGTTTTGGTTCTTCTTTCTCCCCTTCTCAAGAATTGAGCACCCTACTGAGGGAGTGAGAAGAGGGTAGACGCGGTGGACACTGGACAACGGTCAATTCCAGTTTTGAGTTTGATGGCAAAATGTGTTTTACAGCCACAATTCTTAATTTTGTTTTTTACGTGTGTGCTGTTCAATAAATGAACTAACTATATCATTCAATCATTTCATCATAGCATCGAATTTAATTCATTTTGTTTTTGTGTTTACTACTTAGACCAACAGATAAATTATCAAGACCAACAGATGGTCGCGAATGAAACAAATACCGAACAGTTTATTTTGTTAACATGTAAATATTAGCCCAGTGAGAATAATCTTTATATTGAAACATCTTCGCTTATAGTAGTATAGTTTATTAAAATAATATATGCTACATTGTGGCCGAATAGAAGCGACATCCTGATTTTAAAAAATACACACACACACAAAAAAAAAAAAAACACTATAACTGAAAATTAAATGATATCTGATTTTTGTATTTGAAGGTAATTGATAATTGATTATATTAGTAATGTAAGAAATCCACTGGCCAGTTGGAGTATATTTATTGGACATATATACAATTGTTTGTAATTGATTGCTGTTTTTGTGTAATGGGTAGTAGGTTATGGATTTGTATATTGTACGTATATGGAAATTGGGTAATTAGTTATTATGCAAGATATTCTAGTCATGTTTGGTACCATTTTGTAGCTGTTGTTATGTGTGATATAGTAATACTGTTGTAATTGATGTAACTTTCTTTGTAAACATTTTATTTGGAATAATCACTTTTCATACTATTTTAGACAGAAAATGAACGTTAGAGCATCTGCATTGTCCTCCCCCGGAGACCTTGGTCACTTGAAGCCAGTCAATTAGGTTTGAGGGACTGCACCAGTTTCGAGTCCTCAGAGGCGTCAGGGATGCTCGTGGCGCGAAAATGGTGATCTTAAGCAAAGAACGCGCGGTTTTTTGGACAGTACGATATGGGGACGACTAGAAGGCAGATCGGTTAAACACTAATTCGTTCACTTCAAGTTACTTACTAGGGAACGGGACTTAAGTCTTAATTTTCACTTTAACGAAATGGTGAACTCAGCGTTTAATCAGATTTAAAATTCGCGGGGAAGAATAATTCCCATTGCGTCGCTCTTTTTCATTTCATACTAATTTTAAAAGTCAGGAAAGAAATCTGCCTACGGTTCCGGCTGCAATTCGAAGAAGAACTATGAAGACAAAGCTGAGAGACAGACAAGTATCCGACGTACATGCTTTTTGATTGTGCGAACTTGTATATTTACGATTTGTTTGGGGTGGAGCAGTGCTAATTCGTTAGTTGAAATTCTGCGGTTCCTCTGGGAAAAAGTATTATATTGAAGAACATTTTTTTTTAATTAAAGGACTTTCTGCAATTAGAGTGTAATATGGCTCTTTCAGATTTTAAGAAATTCACTTTCTTTTGCTCTTTTCCAGTCCCTGGAATTAGATGATTAAGCAAATAGGCAGTTTTGTTCTTTATACTTCAGTGTCCGTCTTACTTCAGTCCATAACTTTTTTGTAAGACAGGGAGCATGATCTAAAATTATAGACAGAAGATTTTGTTACTGTCCCACTAATAAAGAACTATTCAATTTTGCCTAGTAATTCATTTCTGAACTTGTTGAAAAAAGATTACTAAAAAGGAACAGAGCCAGTTCGTGGATAGAGAATCCAATTTTTACACAACCTAGACTAAGGGATGAGAGTGGAGTGAAAATTGTAATACTAACAAGTGTGTGAGTGAGTTCAGTAAATTTCAGAGTAAAGAATCATTTTTTTTTAATAAGATCTGTTATCTTGCCACCTTCATAGTTATCTAAGGCACTAACAGTAACTATAGGTCCTAATTTCTATAAACATAAGAGTAGCTAGAAATATGTTTTGAGTGTCAATTTTCTGTTGTTCTTTTTTAGAAATGTAAGGTAGGTAGAATTCACTTGTTAATCTAAGGGATGAATAGTTCCCACTCTAGTACTTTATTCATTTTTTTTTCCTCTAGCATAGTTGACGAATGCCCCTAGTATTAAGTCTATCAAACAAATTTCCACCTTTTCTCCTTCATAAATTTAGGCCAGCTCGATGAAGCAGCGACACTAGATAAGGAATAGTTAGGCCCGAATGAGTGGCTAGTTTGTAAGGCTTTAAAAAATAAATTTCTTGTCTAATGGTTATACGTAAGTCAAATGGGTTCATAATAAATATGTGTCAGAGAGAAGAATGAATGTGATTACATAACACTTAGAGTGATTTACAATACTTTAGAGAAACCGAAATATTAGAGTCTCCCTTGTAATTCACTGATCGCCTGCCTCGATTATCATTTGACCTATCTCCAACTATAGAGCTGCTGGGGGGGGGGGGGG
>JAGDQP010013671.1:35242-47184 GCA_022664845.1 Lepisma saccharinum
AGGAAGAATAAAAAAGATTGCTCAAACTACACTAGTGTATTTTTGGTGTTAAAGCTATTGTTCTCCTGCATCCGTTATTCTTATATTTATTGCGTGGGATCCAGATCGGCACTGGGGAAGCACGAGACGATCCGCCATTTGGTGAGTTATCCCAGAAAAGCTGAGCGTGAGGTTATCCGTGGGTTATAACATCTATTAGCAAAAAACCTAATTGTCTCCATTTTATGAGAACGTTGTCTAGACGGTTCTAGGCTGGCGCTATTTCGGGCACTTCGATTTATTTTAATAAATATTTTTATAATTTTCATTCTCTGCACCAGCTTCCCATTAGCAGAAAAACTTCCTAAGGTAAGAAACCGATACTCACGCCTCAGATTAGTGACGTCCCGAACAAAGACGCGCGTCTTTTTGCGCGGGGACACGATCGTTTACGCGCCAAAGTCAAGAAAAGGCCCACCGGCCAAACAGAAAAAAAAGTTCTTTCTATGGAAGCTCGGAGGTCAAGAGCTCGAAACAGAATGACCGAGACAATAGTAAAATCAGATATTTTGTCAGCGCTTAATTTTAGCGAAAACACAGATATTGACATCAGGGATCTCCTCGATCGAATTCGTACATTAATTGCAAGGGAAGAAGAACATTGTAACAGCCGTTAAAGAAGGCAATCATTCTGGAGCCGAAAGGAACTTGGAACTGGAATTAGCCCAAGAATTCAAGCTACCTTTACCATTTTTTGACGGTGACTCTTCAAAAACTTCACCTTTCGATTTTCTTGAAAATTTAGTGCGATTTGCGGAATATAAGAATCTCAGCGAACAACAAATTGTTGATTATCTGCTTCCATGTAGCCTGCGGGGTGAAGCTTTGGTGTGGTTCGAGTTCAGAAAACCAGTAGGTGATTGGCAGACGTTTAGAAGTCTATTTTTGGAGGAATTTTATTCGTATTCGTTCGATGAAGAAATACAGAGAACTCTGAACGAAACGTATCAGCTGCGTCATGAAAGTTTGTCAAAGTTTATTAGACGCACGAAGGTTAGCTTCTCCCAATTACAAGAGAAAAAGTCAGGGAAAGAAATTTTTAAAGTTCATTAAAGCTCGTGTACATCCTGACTATTTGCCATATTTATTTCATTGTAAGGTGGAAACTCTTCGTGAATTTGATGACTATAGTTTTCAGATCTCGGAAATTCTTTTACAAGGAATGTTATATAATCCCTCAAAGGCTGAGGAAAAAGAGAGTTTCAATCCATTGTCTAGTTTGGGTGAGGACTACACAAAACAGCCTAGGTGTTGGACGGAGCTTTCTTTAAACGTAAAGAAAAGGAACAGTTTCTTTCACAAACAAAAGAGAAGAAGAGAGAAAAAACAAGACTCCCTGTTTGCTCTTTCTGTGCAAGTGTTGGTCATTCTGAGCGTCAATGTTTTTTGAGGAAAAGGAGGTACAACCAAGAGAAGGAGGTGGTTTCAGTTTCAATTTAGAAAAGGTAAACAAATTTTGATTTAATATTTTTGAAGTCAGGAAACGGCTCTTTTATTAGAGTTGAATGTTTTAAAAATGGTCTCATTTATTTTCTTTTGCTATGTAAGATATCAAAAGTAATGGTGGACATGTGCGACCCGTGACAGGGGAGGGGGAGAGAAATGGTAACCAACAAATTTTGATCTCATATTTTTGAAGTCAAGAAAATGCTTTATTTCTTTCTTATTAGAGTTGAATCTTTTAAAATGTACGAAAAGCAATGGTAGCATACAAGACCCGAAACTTGAAAGGAGGGGGACGGGCAGAAATATTGAAAAGTTTGTTAATATGTTTCATGAAGTAATTTGTATTTCTTTTTTGTTACATTTGGTGCTTTAACGATGGTCGGCATGTAGGAATCAAGACAGAGGAAATGCTGAATATTGTTACTGTATATTCCCGGGACCGTTAAGGTCCAAAATGCGACCGGGTGCGTCTGCGGGTTGCGAATAGTAGAACGGCCCTCAGATATGGGAGTTCGCTACGAAATAACCAGGAGATGCCTGACGAGTAAGCTGTTGCGGACAATACGGATAAGGGAGAAAACCGCGAAAGATAAATCCTTGTCCTCCAGGTTGAGAGTTGTGAGTAGGGCTAACAGCTCTACCATGGAAAACTAAGCTGTTCAGAAACGGAAGCCAGAACCTTGGAATAGGAAAGGAAAAGTGGAGATGACAAGGCAATGGATGAAGGATATAAGGATAGAAATATGGAACATACGAACGATGTTAGAACCTGGCAAAATGGAAAAGGTCGCTAAAGAGACAATAGAAAAAAACTTAATATTAGAAGAAATTAGATGAGAAGGCACCGGCAGAATCGAGAAAAAGACCTACACATTCTATTATAACGGAACAGCAACAAAAACTGGACAATATTGTACCGGATTTATTATAGGCAAACATTTACGAGATGAGATACTACATACAGTATACGCCAGTCAACGAGAATATAAGAAAAAACAGAATGAAAAGCAAATTCAGAAATCTCACATTAATCACAGTCCATGCCCCTACAGAAGAGACAGATATCGCAAGAAAGAAGAAATATACGAGAAATTAGAGGAAACTTACGAAAATACATCTAAGCATGATAAAATATTAGTACTAGGCGACTTCAATGCCAAAAAAGAAAGTAAAGAAGAAGTCACCAAAGTCACCAGGAAAAATACACTACATGCAGAAAGCAATGTCCAGTTGCAAAAAGGAATCAAATGGTAGTAAAGAGTACGAGCCTTCCACACAAACAAATACATATAGGAACCTGGGAATTCCCGATAATAACACGGTAAACCGAAGAAAAATGCTACAAAGAGAAATAAGGGGCAATTACGAAAAGTATAATCCCCCCCCCATACACACACACACTGAAGCTCCCCTCCTCTCCTCTTTTGTTATTTTACATAGCAAAAGAAAAGAAATGAGACCACTTTTTAAAACTCAACTCTAATAAAAAAGAAAGCCTTTTCGTGAATTCAGAAAATATTAGATTTGCTGGTTACCTTTTCTCCACTTCCCTGTGGCAGGTTGCAACGTCCAACATCGCTTTTTTATTTCACATAGAGGTGAAACCACTTTTTAAAACATTCAACTCTAGTCAAAAAGAAAATAAAAGCCTTTTCTTGAATTAAAAATATATTAGATCAAAATTTGCTGGTTACCTTTTCTCCCCCCTCTCCCTTCCCTGTCACGGGTTGCACATGTCTACCATCGCTTTTCTTATTTTACATAGCAAAAGTAAAGAAATGAGACCACTTTATAAAACTTTCAACTCTAATAAAAAAGAAAAAAATCCTTTTCTTGACTTCAAAAATATTACATCAAAATTTGTTGGTTACCATTTTTCCTCCCTCCCCTGTCACGGGCTGCACATGTCCACCATCGCTTTTCATATCTTACATAGCAAAAGAAAAGAAATGAGATCATTTTTAAAACATTCAACTCTAATAAAAGAGCCTTTTCCTGACTTAAAAAAATATTAGATCAAAATTTATTTGTTACCTTTTCTCCCCCCACCCCCTGCCCTGTCGCAGGTCTCAGATGTCCACCATCGCTTTTCTTATTCTACAAAGCATAAGGGAAAAGATGAGGCCACTCACAAATCTTTACCACAAAACTGCACACGTACTACGAATATCGGAAGTTAGAAAAACCACTAATAATAGATATGTTGTAAGCATCGCATGATATGAATGAACCTCATCTTCTAACATGAGTACATCTATTGTTTCATTCTCAACAGTAGTTGATGTTGACTTTGTTCTCAACATTCCTAAACCAATGCCAACCTGATGAATCTGTTTGACAAAACTCCCAAAAATTCTATCCAAATGAAGCAACTAATAGACTCTGTACTTTAACTTAATTCTTAACTCCATATACTGACACACGCCCAAGATATTCCATTGTGGACAGAAAGAAAAAACTGGATTGTTTATTAGTGACCATCCTACCAACTGCGCCACTCCAATAATAGAGGAGAAACTTAAGCAACAACTTCAATCCAGCTGGTGTAACCCTTTCAATCTGAAACACCACAGCCATGCAGGTTCTAGGTCTGAAGATGCAATCCCTTTATATACAAAACAACTTTAACCAACAACTAGCCTTGGACACTATATTCCATGTCAAAGAACCAACATTAGTATTTCTTCAACACATGAACTTCTTTACTTATAATTCTCAAAATACACAATTAATAACAAGACAGCACATATCCTCGTCAACTTAGACATATGATGCATAAAACTTCAGCTCCGATTTATACATACATATTCTAATTATATACAACACTAAACGAACATCACAGAAAATATTAATACGTTATAACACGTAAAAACAATACATCAAACTGAATAGAAATGTCTTCATTGTTATAAATATTTTTTAACTGCAATTAACCGAAACAACAACAATGCTTTATTTGATTTTCTATTTTAAATAAAAAATCAATCGAATTGAATTCCAGCAATTATCTGCTGTCTACAGCAACTGTATCCAAGAAATCCATCAACGATGCTCATTTAAAACTTGCTGGGTATTTTTTTTTCGGCACTAATTTTTTCCTTCACACTCATATCACTATATACAACACATAACAGATTAACAACGCCGTATCTCATTTCATATAACACGATAACAATCTAACAATGACGCAGTTCCTTTTGAATGTATCATATCATCATTAACGCGATAAAAATCTAACATAAACGCAGTTTCTTTGGGGTTGAAACAATTTTGTGTTGAATTCGTTCAGCTTCTTCGTCAGCCTGTTCCAGTAGTTTCCCTTCTTCTTCTTCCAGGGTCCTAATTTCCTTCCTATTGTCGTTAATTTCGTCTCGCTCCTCTTCTTCTTTCTCGTTGCCAGAGCTTCCTTTCGTCGTGAGGATGATAGCCTTATAGCCATCATCATATTTTTGGACACAACTATTCTATCAACTCCACCACACACAGACACAACAGAATGAATACATCGCTGAGCTATAAGAGATTCTTTATGTAGATTTTCAATGAGACACTCCTTGTTCACAGAGAATCCTCTTTCATGGCTGCATTCCCATGAAACATACACAGCATCTTCATAGAAAATTTCAGAAATACATCGTCTCCCGTAAATTTCCAACGAAAAATGTATCCAATCTTTGCGTTTTCCATTCAAAATCAGTCAGTTTTTGCTGGAATTCCTTTCTTTCACAAATTTTAAGGGAACAGCTTTTATCTCCAACTTCACTCCTGACATGGAGTATTCTGTGAATCAAAATTAGATTCTATCTAACCCGAAAAACAAGAAGAAAAAAATATTGAATTGCTTGTTCAGAAGTTTGCTGATAACCAAATATCTACGTCAGTGACGAAAGAGGATGCAATGTTAAAATTGTCCAAAAGGCCATTCATTACTGTATCCAAGAACCACACCCATTGTTCGGTAGTTGTAGTTGGTCAGGATACGGATATATTAGTTTTACTTGTAGGCCTACAGCGATCAGAAAAACTTTCTCTATTTCCATAATCCCTCTGGTAGCTCTTCAACGTATGACATCAATAAAATCCGTGAAGAGATTGGAGAAATTAAGGACGTATTACTCTTCTTTCACGCTATAACAGGATGTGATACCACTTCTTATTTTTATGGAAAAGTCAAAGTTAAAGCTTACAATATGTTAAAGAACTCGGAAGAGTCGCGAAAACAATCCTTAGCTTTTATGCAAATCCAACTGACAGAAATACTGTTAAGGAAGTAGGTGAAATTTTCATTCTGCAGTTATATACCAGTTCAACTAAGTTGGATGAAAATATACTCAATGAATCTAAAAGCTGTTGCTAAAATGTCATTAAAATCAAAGTTCAATATGGCATATGTTCCCCCAAGTGCAGGTGACCACTTCCTTTGAACTTACTACCAGATTCAAAAATGGATTAGATTTGATAACATAATCGCAACTGAATGGGGTTGGAGATTTGTACACAACGCATTGTACCCTATCCATTCGACAAAACCACCAGCGTCTGAAGAAGTTATTAATTTGATTACATGTAATTGTAAACTTTCTTGTAAAAACAACTGCAAGTGCTTTAAGACATCCCTTGATTGCACAGAAATGTGTGGACTTTGCAGAAGATCCTGTATCAATGTCGCTGTGATGCATGACGAGGATTTGAACTTTGAAGCTAACCCAATGGAATAAAGTGAGAGTACGTTAAGTGAGTAAATTATAAGCGAAGTAACTGAAGTGAGTTACAAGTGAATTAAGAATTTTTTAATGTTATGAAATTTGTAGATGTAAGCAGTGTTTTAAATATTTTTTTTAACCTTTTCTCTATCTTTAGGTAGGGAAAAAAAACAGTTATCATCATATCTACGCAGTAAGTAAGAAAGGCATTCCGTTATTCGTTTTATTTAATAAATATTATGTTCAATGTTAACAAACACAATGTCTGATTCACCCAAACCATAAATAGTCATTGAGAGTCATCTATACTCTACAAATTTTATTAGGGATATTTTTTCCATATCGCACCTCATTAAGAAAAAGAAGCGAGGTCTTCTAATATTTACTGTTTTAGTAAAATTTACCGAAAAACCGTTAGGTTTATCCAAAACTTGAAGAAATCAAAACACACTTTACAGATTAAATAAAATAGAAATATATCAATATCCTGATTAGTTTCCGATATCCTTTTCTCCGAAATGCTAATTTTTTAACTTTTTGGGGGAGGTAGGGGGTAACAAGGGGTTGTAGTGTGGGGACCTCAGCTAGATACTTGCATAGACAGACTTAGCACGCTTCCTCATTTCTGACTGCGCTAAAACTGATGGATTTTTGTTCAGAGCACGTGATTTTGAATCCATCCGCTAGGTAGCTCTGCCATAGATGTCATATTCTACTATGAGGTCTATGGCAGAGCTACCTAGCGGATGGATTCAAAATCGCGTGCTCTGAACAAAAACCCATTAGTTTTAGCGCAGCCAGAAATGGGGAAACGTGATAAGTCTATCTATTATGAGGTCTATGATACTTGTTTACATGGTATATATTTTTATTAGGGATAATTTTTTCATATCGCAACTCATTAAGGAGATAAGGGCAAAAAAGGAAATAACGAGGACATTTTTATTTTCATTTTTTTACTGTTTAGGTTAAATTTACCGAAAATCTATTAGATATATCAAAACATTGAAGATAAATGAAAATGTAGAACACATTTCACTAGGGATGGGCACTTGGAACGGATACTTTTGGAACCGGGTACCCGGATCCGGATCTTGGAACTGGTTCTCGGATCCGGACCCTGGAACCGGGTACCCGGATCTAGGAACCGGTTCTCAGATCACATTGCTCGGACTTTACTACCAGTTCAGCTCTATTTCGCCTCGCAAAAACTTTATTTTTTATTTGGGCCTGTCTAGTAACTTTGGACTTCGGCCCTTCACGTTTCGCACTTTAGCTATTAAAATCCACATCCATATCCCTGCCGGGACTCGAACCCGGGATCTTCGAGTACTTGGCCTATTGCCGTAAACCGCACAGCTACCCGGTCGGCTCCGCCTCCCCAAGATTTCATAGATACACATAAAGAAACGCAATAAAATTTATTAAAAATATTAACTTAAAATGTGGAAATAAGTCATTTACACGGCAACTGAATGGTCCTATTTTCTTTTCATTACGAATGTCTTCTGTAAAAGAAAAACATCTTTTGCGGTAAAAGATAGATATATGACATTAAGACCTCATGAGCTATGCCTAGGTTTGCATTTGTTATTACGAGAATTTATTTGTATATCTATTGCACCTATCAAAATGAGAAATTTCGAAAAAGTGAAGAGGATGGTGGGTTGGAGGTTCTACTGAAATGTTTCATTCCTCTTTGTAATGGCTTCCAAACGATGTTTATTTCATGTTTCTAGGCTCAGTGATTAACGAATTTGAACATCGTAAGATAAAGAAAATAGGAACATAGTGATTATCTTCTCACTAATAGTTTATTGCAGTGACTTAGCGAAATCACGTAACCAGAAATTTGTTAAAGCTTTTGATCTTTGCAGAAAATTCACTTTTCACAATTAATAGTTAATAATAATATCAGGCAAAAGAGAAAATCGAAGTTGCAAGTTTACAAGTTTGGGTTTAGTGCTACGGATCACCTTTAAATCACAACACTATTTCCCTGATAGCTTCTTCAGTGATGATCAGAACCTGGATTAGAATAACGTTAAAAATGAATTTTAAACGTTTATAATTGTGCTGAATTTGAATTTTATTTTAAGTCCTTTAGGCAACTATGGCTCAGGCCATATGGATAATGATGGAATGAATTGGTGGAATGAAGAAAGTGGGAGGAAACTGGAGTACCCCGAGAAAACTCACGCACAGTGTAATTGTACTAACATTTTGATTGTGTTAAGGTACAGGATAAGCCAAACACAACATTGCACGTGACATTCTTTTGACGTTCCTGCAAGGCTGAAATATTGTGAAGGATAGAACGTTTGTGTATATACAATTACACGCTTTCTGTTGTCTGATCCTGAATGTCGGAACATGTAATCGCGGTATTGGTTTTAGAATTATGTCACCATTCTGAGTAAGGAATCAGTTGTCAGAGTGCTGTCTGTTGAGGCTCAATTGTTTCTAATTCAAATGATTTTCCTTTGATTTAGTAGAGGGGAACGAACATACAGACGGAGTGAAACAAATTCAGAAAAAAAAATCTATTATTATGTTTGGGATTTCATGATAAACTCTGTTTGCAAATACAATGTCAAACTGAACGGCCGGTAAAGCGTTGACTTTTTATTCAAAATGTCCTGGGTTCGATACCAGCGGCCGACCATCCTGAAGAAAGTTTTCGCAGTTTTTTTCTCAAGCATACAAGGTAAATGTGGGATGGTACCTACTAACTAGACCCTGGCCAACTACCTTCCTTTCCATTACCCTATCCTGGCCTCAACTTGAGATGTCTAAAGGGCATAAATAAATTTGAAACGTCAGAATAATTAGTTTCTCCGAATGTAGTATGATAATTTGTCTGTACATAAAAATCTTTCATTTTATTAATTGTTAGAACAGAAATCTTGCCTGATTTTAATTTGATTCATTCTGTATGAATTTGAATTGTTAAGGTCTTTAGGCAGCTTTGGCTCAGATCGAATGGAGAGCGATGAGATGAACTGGTGGAATGAAAAAAATGGAGGAAACGGGAGAACCCCGAGAAAACCAACGCACACTGTGTTTATCTTCTACAGAGCCCAGATTGCATGAGTAGGGATCGAATTCATTCTCTACGAAAACATTCAGATGGCACCTCCATACAAATCGAGATTAACTTTCTTGACAAATATCTTCCAAACGACAAATACTTTCTTCCTGAACTTCAATGATATAATGAATGGTTGATCGGAAGTTCAGAACCTAAATCCAGTTTCCAGACCCCATCTCAGAATCGAAGATTCGTTTCTTCTAAGCAAAATTTAGATTCGGATCTGGATCTTAGAACTTGCTATCCGTTTCCAGATCTTGGAACCGAAGACCTGAGGACCCGGATTTTTTAACCAGGTACCCGGATCCGGAAACTAGTTCTCTCATCCGGATCTTGGAACCGGTTTTCTGTTCTTTCAGAATCCGGTTCCGCCCACCCCTACGTTTCACAGATTAATTGAAAAGAAAAGGCATATCAATCTGTTGACTACTTTCGGAGATATGACAGTTTTTCTGAAGCGCTCATTTTCTAACTTTGGGTGGTGGCGTAGGGGGTGAAGCAACGGGGGTAGGGGGAACTTTCAGATAGATACTTGTCTCCATGGTGGTAGTCGATGGAGAGATAATTAGCTTCATACCATTTTTTTTTCCTGTAAAAACCACAGATTGACTGAACTAATAAACGCAATTGCCTCTTTCCTTCTCCAGGCTACATCTTCCTAACGAAATATTCTAGAATTTACGTTTACTAAGATAAATTTTAGTTCATTTCACTTAGTTTTCAAACCTCAAAATTGCACTATCAATTTCGGAACATCCCATGACAATATTCCACAAAGAATAAGAGCTATTTTGGAGCCGCCGTTGTTCAGTGGTAGATACCCTCACCTCTAGTCCGTGCGGTCCCCGATTCGATCCCGGTTCGTGTCATATGGGCTTTGTAGTGAACAAAAACTGTGTCTGTGGGTTTTCTCAGGGTTCTCTCGTTTCCTCCTATTTTCTTCATTTCACCAATTCTCCCATCATCATCCATTCGGTCTGATCCAAAGTTTCCTAAAGACCTTAGATGAAATTCAAATCAATGAGAGGTATTTAATGGGGTCAAATCAATGTGAAGGAATCAAATAATTTGATACAAATATAAAAAATAGGTCATGTTAGAAAACAATTTTTGTTTTGCAAACAAACACTGGATTTTCTGTTTTATGTGCGTTGGTTTTCACATGTATTACAAAAATAAACATATTTGTAATACAAATTGTAAACTTATAATGTGAATTGCGTTCCTAATTTCTCTTTTAAAATTTCGGCAATAAAAATGAACCAATTAAATAGATCGCTAAATTCTAGGTCGATCACTTTGGTTTCGGTTTATATCATAAGAGCCTATCATTACATAAAGATTAAAAGGTAAATTTCAAACTTAGACAACATTCAAACCACAGAATGATTAACAAAAACTGAACTTTATTTCTACTTTTTAAAAAATAAAATATTTTTATTTAGATAACTTTAAAAAAAAATCATCTGATATAAATCAATCAACCTTGAAACCAAGGAGTTCTATAGATACGTATCTAACTAACTAGCTATATGGCTTATGGAACTCGCAGTTCATCGCCGCAGTAACAAACGTTCGTCATTGGATTCTATCCTGGGCAACATAAAGCCAGTTTTCATCAGGAACACCAACTTCTCGAAGATTTCGTCTAATATTCTCCTTCCAACGACGTATCGGTCCTCCCAATGGTCTCCTTTCATCCGGCCTTCCAACCAGGATAGAATATAATCTTCGTTTCCCCCTCATCCGAGCTACATGGCCTGCTCACCTTAGTCGTCCCGATTTCATTATTTTTACAACATCTGGTGAATCGTACAGTTCTTCATTATACAGTCTCCTGCATTCTCCAATCATCTCGAGTAGTGTAAGAGAACCTAAAGCCATAAAAACCTTGCAAATTGCCTACCTTTTCAGGATACTCCTTCACATGGATGATAACCTTTTGAATGTAAGCTATATACAGTACACATCCCTTGTTTTGCTATCTGCTAGGGGGTATAATGGACAATTCCTCCAACATTATTGTCTGTGTTCAATCAATAACACAACACTAATAGCTAATAAGCAGTTACAATCCAGTTATTAAAATTACTATACAGTTGTGTCAATTCCTTAGTGCAAGATATGTCAGTGAACAGCTTTGTACACTAATAAGAGTAATATATTACCATATTTATTGTTAAATAGCATATCATTACGTTAAATTAGACCAGGAACATTCGTTGTAAATCAAATCATATAATGTAATATGTATATACGGGAAATTTAAGTTGTATTTGCTTATATTTTGTGAAAATACTCATTTTCCGTGATAAACGTGGATATCGAACCGATGTCCTTCTTACTGCACGAAACTATTCCCACCAGTCGGTCAAACATTTCTTCTAAACTGTTAACAGATGAACATGCCACAGAACAAGCAAAAGACCTCTTTTTCTCTTGCCCAGCCTCTTTGCTTATTTTACACACACGCACGCACACAAACAAACAAACAAAAACAGATAAAAAGAAAAAGAAAAGAACACGCAAACAAGAAACGACAGTTTACTATATAATCAATTTGCAATTCTTTGCATCTTAATGTTTCTTTTTATTCTTTCTTTGTTTTGTAGTTCATTTTCTTCTCACCAGATGGAAACACAGGAGTAGAAGGATTCGGTATA
>JAGDQP010013672.1:0-20940 GCA_022664845.1 Lepisma saccharinum
CATTCCAACTTTTGGATTCATTTTGAATACCGTTTTGTGGAACTTTTAAAAGTTATGGGTTTCGACAATATAGCGGATGATGTTCTTAAGTTTATCTACACGAAACGTAAATTCGTAATGATGTTGTGTTAGTGCATTAATAACAACTTTAAGTGCATTGGCTCTTACTTGATTGCAAAATTGAACAAGATCGTTGTTTGTTCGAAAATGAACAACACAATCTAGGAACACTCGTCGTAATAATTCCGTATGTTCTTTTGGAAAGATTTTAGTACGAAAACGTTTCGGCATTAAATGATGAATTTCGTCTGTTATTTTTATGGCATGGTTACGACATATTCTACGCGCTAATAAAGATGGCATTTTCAAATTTGTTTCGGGATCAAATTTTGGCCTATCACCATGTGAACGTCTTGAAAGTTACTGTTCGCTTTGTTGTTTTGGGGATCGTTCTTAAAGATGGTAGAGCGTAAATTTAGGGTTTTTGCGTAGCGAAGTTCGACTATTCTTGAGACTCGCTTGACTACGAAAGGGATTATTACCGGTGTAAATTAATCGTTACTTGGTTACATTTTAAACACACCATGTTTCTCTAACGATGGACAGAATAAACGGGTTTTACCGGAGTTATTAATCTTTGAGCAAATACAGATCGGGAGGTGACACTTAGAGTCTAAATTATGCCAGACGCTTAGAGTTCGCAATATAAAACAGATCCTCTATCCATACCTGAAATTTAGTTAGATGTTAGATGAATCTCAACAGCCTTTGATTCCGTCGCAGCCAGATGATGGAAAATGCTCAGAAAACTATCTTCCTTCTTGTATTGGAATTGATGGTTTGGCTGGAGTCTGTCGGAATTGGAAATCTCTTCTATTGTACTCAAGCACTGAAGGTCCCTCTATGGATCAGGAGATAGTGGAGTACTGAAGCTCTGTAGGCCCCTCTACGGAACTGGAGGTTTTGGTAGAATACTGATTGGCTTTATATAGCAAATTGTATATACAGTAAATGTGTGTGTGTGGTGTTTGTCTGACTTGACTTTTCCTCTGAACTCTAAGTAGGACGAAAGGTGACGTTCCCATCATAAAGAACATGGTTAATTTGCTCAAAGGTGAATAACATCTCGATTGACGTCATGGATTGCAATATATTTCATCAGCCTTCGTTGTTGCTACTGAAGACTACTCTGTTCATCTTTACTGAAACATGGCGGCGGTTTTATTTCCATTTCACCGAACAAATTACAAGAAAAATATAAAAATATACTAAAACCTAATTTTTTCCTATTATTTTGAATTTTATGAATAAAGTTAATTTTATCCTCTTCTGGAGAGGGTCACAGTAGCGAGTATCACTTAAATTTGAAAGAAGAGAAGCGTCTCACAATAGAAGAGTCCCCACCTCTAAAAACTTGTTTGATAATTCAAGGTTCCAGGGTCATATTATTAACACAGCGTCAGAAATAGTCTTATTTTCGAAGAACATTTCGTGACAAATTACCAGATGCAAAGCAGCAATTTGGTTTTGGAAGATTTCGTAGAAGGGGAAAAGTAAGTGATCCGAGCGCCCCTCCGAACAAGAAGGCCCCTGGCAAAGTGATACAGGTGAATGATGTATCCGTGCAAAGTGATTTTGAAGAAAAGGGGGAAGCTTTCGAGCTTCAAATACGGAGTTGAAGAACAAAGAGGAAGAGTACGAAAAATTATTGCACGAGAAGAAGAAAGAGATAGAAAGCTGGGAAAAACAGGGTGAATCTTTTAAGTAAACAGTTAGAAGAGACCAACAAGGAGAGGACCAAGTTTGAAGAATCAGTGTTTTATACACGTAGTTGAAATTGAGATTCGAGAAGATGCAATTGCCAGGTACACAGATGAAGGGAAACAATCAAGAAAATAGGTTTCTTACGTGGAACAGACCAAGTGTGAAATAAAAAATGAGCCTAAGCCTAAGATGACTATGGATGAGTTGAATAGTTATCTCAAGAAGCTAGACGAGAAGGAGAAGGAAGTAGAGTCTATGTACCCGGGGGGCTACTATGATATTTGGAGGTGGACCGAACCCTCGCAAAGGAGTGTCGCTTTTGGAGCTATGGAGAAAGACGGACATATCCTGACAAAGGAGGAGTTTGAGAGATTAGTCGTTCAGGACGTTGAAGAGTACAAAAACCGCACTAAAGGGGGAAAGGAATTTGAAGCAAAGAGGAGAAAATAAAACATCGAGTAAGGAGGAGGAGGAGAGAAAGAATACTAAAAATAAACTTGAAAGTAATCCCGGCAAAAAGTATAAGAGCATGATAAGGAATATCGAAACCGATGTTATTGATCCGCCGCTATGGAGAACCGACGGTTTAACTTTGATACAGCAGTTCTCATCTCAGTTAATAAATGGTGACATATTGCACAAGAAGACAAAGAAATATGTAGGATGGGCGAAAGAAAGCCAGAATGATTTTTTTAAGCACGCATCGATATTAAGGCAAAGAGTAAATAAGGACGCATCGTTAAGTTTTTCAAAGACAAGGTTGTTTGGCCGAAGAGTTAGTTTCCTCTTGGGGTGTGAGTCTTCACTAGTTTTTTGCATTTGATTTGATTTTGAATTGTACTTTCTTTATTTGATTTCACTATCTTCGAAGTAGCTGTAAAGAGTCCAAAGTTTAATCCGTAGCAAGTATAAAAGTCTATTTTTTATCGTCGATTTTGAGATCACCGTTTTACTACGTCAGTATCCAGTTTTATGTACAGTACAGTAGTATAAGTTGTACTGAGTGAAGTTACCAGACGTCAACACCAAGGTTCTTAGAACTGGGATGCAGTACCAGGCATCCATAAACTTTTTTTGGAGGACAGCGTGCCGCTTTGCAGCGATGTTCCACCGGTTGCAAAGATGCTGATCGTCTTTTGGATTATAGCGGATTAGAACTTCGAGAGGTATGCAGATATGTGTTTAAAGTAATGATGTGAATGAAACTTGAACTGACTCATTTCCTGAGCGTGTGGATTGACAAAAGAACTAACTTTAATTCTGCGTGTGCTTAAGAAATAATATTAAACTCGTACGCGTGTGATCAAAATATTATATTGTACAAACATTTTCTTGTGTGTCTCATAACTAAACAATATTATATTTGTGATGATTATATTGAAAAACTAATTTTATTGTGAAAAACTAAACTAAAACATTTTTTGATGTGAATTGAAAAACTGAAATAACATTTTTTGAACTTTTAAATAAATGGAATGTGGTAAAAGCAGAAAAATTGATTTCGTTTGAAAATTAGAAAAGAACACTATGAACTCTATAAAATACGAAATAATTTTTCGTCGAATACTGGGTGATTATGTTGCGGTAATTTCCGCCTCATATAATTAATACCGTATTAAAATATTTTAATTAATCGAATTTGCATACACCCAGGAAGAAAAAGTAACTTGCGAGCTACATATCACTAAGATAGAAAGAAAATTGCAAGTGTGCAGATTTCATTTGCCATCAGTGTATGTACTATTTTTATATGCAGATATGTTTTCTCTTAATTTCTTTTCTAATCCAATCGGAATCTTTCTTTATTATAAGATATAATTATGTGTATTTTTGTGTTTATTGCATTGATTGAGAAACTATTACTTTATTTATATAGTTGAGTCTTTTAACACTGCAAAAAGATGCAATATGTTCCTTCGAATGCATCTCTATATTAAAATTATCAATTGCAAGATAGTGGTAATGTTCCACATTAACTGGTAGGAAGGATCAGCTCAGGTATAAGCTGCGACCCGGATGAATAGAAGTTGAATGTTCTTGATTGGTTGAATTGTTATTTACGTCCTAATCGAGCTTTTAAGCTTCTAAGGACTGGACCTACAGTTTAACATGGACTCTGAACCACTTGTGTCCCCACCGATAAACCAACCCGGCTGGAATGTTCTTCCTATTGTTTTGCACGCCTTTGTCTATTTTTAGGTTTCCACTGCCAGCAAGAGCAAATGGCTGAGTTCTCATGAGGATTATCTTTTGTCACTTTCTTGTTCTTTTCTATAGAAAAGAGAGATCTTTTGCTATGCTCAAGACGTGCTTTAGCGGCGGGGAACCGCACACATAGATTCTCTTCGTCTTGCTAGTATGTAAAAGGGGGACTCTAAGTCCACGAGTTACAACACTTTAAATATTTTTTTATATGAACGGACTTTAACTTTTTTGCTTCTTTGAGAAGCTTAGTATTTTTTATAAGTCGAAAAGTTTTCGGACTCGGAATTTTTTCTACTCATGGATGTTGTGTTAACAGCTTCAGTCGGGACTTGCGATATTTTACAATTTGATTTGTGACTTCGTAGTTCGTTTGAGCGAGACTTCGTTTCTTTTTATACAATTATTATATTCGTTTTTTTGGAATGATGCGACTTCCAAATACAAGCAAACTACACAAAGAGATCAGAATTGAATTTTAGTTAAATGATTCTTTGAGGCGAATTTACTGCCAACATCGGCCCAGTGGAGCATTAGTTCCTTGAGTCGTGTACTTAAAAGCGAATTTATTGCTGCCAGCGACTCAGCGGTGTGAAGAACACCCTGCGTCGTTGTTTGACGTGAGCTTTTACTGCTCGTATGGGACAGAGGAAACTCTCCTGTTTCTTTTTTTCCTCTGCTCATACAGTCCATCCTTAGGGAACGGAACTTCTGATCTCTGAGTACAGCTTGTTTTATTTTCTTTTTCTTTTATATAATTACGTAACGTATCATCGAACATTTGCACTTCATTTCTCCTCCCAGGCTAAGAAAACTTCATTCATTTTTGAGCTAAGTAATTTACTGATTTCAAGTTCGAGTCGGAATATTACGTTGATATTCCATCCGTCTTCGTATTAAGTTACTAGACAAAGGATATTCCTCAAATGTCCTCTCTTCGAACCATCAAGAAACTATTTGTATTGTAGCGAAAATATATTATTGTTATTATAATTAAAATGAAACTTTCGAATTTTAATTTCGATGCATCCAGTTACCTCAATGCTTTATAGAGATTTCGTAGCGTATATGTGAACTTCCGTAAGCATCTTTAAATGAAGAATCTCTTTCAACATTTCGTCTCTGTATAATTATTTTATAGTATGCGGTAAATATGAACACTGGAAAAATCCGTTAGGTTTAAAGTAAGGCTATTCGGGTAAGAACATAGTCAAGTACTAATTTCTTCTTCAGTAATTCACCGCATATCTTTGGCTGCTTCCGAGGGACAACTAGAGTTTCGTAGCGCAGCGATTGCAACTGAATTTGCATATGATTTTGCATCTCATATTTATTTTTTTATATTTGCATATCCATTATTAAGCTGTTCTAATTTCGAACTCTAGTAGAAGTTGTATAAACAAAGGCTTCTTTTTTTCTTTCACTACACTATTATTATTTTTATTTTTAAATGTGTTTTTTGAGAAAATGGTGTCCAAATATGTTAAACCTTTCAAGAACAACCAACTTTCCGTTCTTTTTATAGTGAAAGTAAGAGTCCTAACCTCCTTGAGGCATTTTTCCGATAAAGTATCTAGAAGTGGTTACTCAAAGTTGTAAAACCAAACCACAGTAGCTCATTGGCAGAGCGTTGACGTAGCATTCGGGAGGTCGTGGGTTCGATCCCACCGGCCGACCATCCTGACTAGGGTTTTTCCTCAGTCACACCAGAGAAATTGCACCTTCAACATAGGGCTTGGCCGACACTTTCCCGAATCCTCTCCCCTTCCCTATGCCGGCGTGAGCCGTAGATGTCTAAAGGCCATAAATAAAATTCAATTCAATTCAGAGTTGTAAAAAAATAATATGTACTTTGTCATGAAAGAGTAAAAACTTTCCGAATATTGAATTTTCGATTTTTTTCTACGAAGTTATCAGAATTTCTGTACATTCTGTGCAGATGACATGGGAGTCGTTTGTACAAAACATCACAAACTACACAGAAATATTTATCATATATATATATATATATATATATATATATAAAAAGAATGACTTCTTTATTTTCATTAATATTTGTCAAAAGTAGCTCAGCATACCACATTTTGAGCTTTCAGTAATTATAAACAATGAGAAGGAATATCACGGGAAATTTCATTACTTCCCCGCCCCCCTCCCACAAAAAAACAAAAGACAGGTCTCTTAAATTTCGATAAAGAACTCGTAGAAAAATAATTAGAAAAATCTATGACTTGACCGGTACATGCCGTTCCTGAATTGAAATTAAATGATCTAGTATAGGGTGACCCACCCCCCAAAAAATCTCCAACATTTAAAAGGCTAATAAAACAAAATGTATTGTAGATAGAAACTTGCTTATTGAAAAATATAAAAGGAGATTGAAAACAGTTTGTAATGACTAAGGTTCGAAAAGCGTCTGGTAAGTGTGTATGTCTTGAAAATCATATCTGGTAAGTGTTGTCCATTGTTACCAATACACATTTGCAGAAGATTTCTAAAGTTTATTATCCGACGTATTATGTCTTGTGGAATAGCTGGTACCTCCTCTTGAATTACTCTCTTGTAGTCGCCAAGAGTGTGGAGCCGATGGGCGTAAACCTTGGATTTAAGGTAACTTCGATTAGTGATGAAGCATATTTTTACTTAAGTGGTTATGTAAACAAACAAAATTTCCGCTATTGGTCTGATCTAACCCCCGAATCCTGCACGAAAGACTATTGCACTCTGATAAAGTGTGTTTTTGTGCAATTACAGAGATGACATGATTCGTCCGTATTTTTTTTAAGATGAGGGTGTACTATTCACGGTAAATGTGTATTGCTAAGAATTTACAACACTTACCAGACGTAAAACATGAACACTTACCAGACGCTTTTCGAACCTTAGTCATTACAAACTGTTCTCAATTCTCTTTTGTATTTTTCAATAAACAATTTTCTATCTGCGATACGTTTTGTTTTATAAGCCTTCAAATATGGGAGTGTTTTGGGAGAGCTCTGGTACTCCGGTAGAGTGTCCCCGGTGGGTAAGTGGTAACGCTCGCTGCCTTGTAATCAAGGGGTCTTGGGTTCGATTCCCGGGGGGACAAGTGGTTCGAAGTCCACGTTAAACTGTGGGTCCCGTCCTTAGTAGTTTACCAGCTCGTTTAAGACGTTAATATCAATTCAATCACTCTTAAGTCGATAGATTGGAAAGTAGAGATTCATAACTTGACGTGTACTCATATTGCTCTTAAATATTCACCATCCCCGTGTATGACCTTACCGACCACCTCTGGGTTGTTGCTGTGGTGTCCTCTTCATAGTCCGGTAAACGAGTTGCCTCAAAATGTGTCGTGCCGTTCACCCACCTGGGGGCAGTCTTATGCTAGTCGAGTCTCCCTCTCTCAACTCTGTGGAGGTTATGTGGGAGAGCGAGTACAAATGCTGACTTTCAGTTGGTCATTTCTCCCCTAAAAGTAGCTAAGAATTCTCTTGAATGTGTACACTCAGAGTTTCAGAGTAAAAGGAAAGTTTTCTTACTCTAGTGGAAATAAGAATTACAGCATACATAAAGTTACATTAGATTACAAGTTCAGGTCTGCAAAAGAGATAGAACATACATAAAATGACAGGTTACATACATCATACACTATTATATACATGTTTAGATAATAATAAGTATAGAATGCATATAAATAAATATAACAACACACTGAATTCGGATTCTTACCTATAAATAGACATATTTAAACTGCCTATAAAGAATATTCGACTACGGTACCTAAAAATATTGATTGACTTGCCAGTCATTATTACTTTACCTATTATAATGTTAATAAAATATCAAGCATAGTAATAAATAGTTAAAACAGTATAAATTGTGTACAGTAAACGTAGTTCACTTGAGTTCCACAATGGATTGAATTGTATTCGAAGCGTTAGTCCGTGTTATTTTAATAGGGAATTCCTGCAACACGGAAGAAAATAATGTTTTCATTACACAGGTACCTTGGTGCTGCACACACAAATTGACTCGTTTTATCATTTAATAACGCCAATAGATTCAGAATGATTTCCAATTTCTGCTGCATATTTTACAAGACCGTCGTGACACAAGACGAAATTATTCTCTGGCACGACAGAGTATAGACCTCTCAATGTAAATACCTCTTCTGTAACGTGGTATGTCCAGTGTGATCGAGCAATTTAGTCTTCTCGTTAGACAAACATCAGTACATTAAGGCCACAGTTGTCTACTTAATCGAACATTGTAATCTAACCTAATTCATTAAACCAAGTCGTTACGAAAGTCAATCATGTATCTCAAGTCCAACCATTGATCAGCAGGTAGACTCATATAATCACATTCCTTTTACAAGGTCTTGTAGCACAGTAGTTCTTGACTTATCATTTTTATTTATCAACATAAACTAGTAACCAGAACTTTTAAGAACAAACACAAATCACAGCCTCTTCCTAAGCATTTTACAGTTAAGAGCAAATAAATAGTTCTCACCACGAAATACTTTTACTCCAGTAAGAGTTCTAGAATAATTTTACTTCACAACTCACATTTGGGCCTGTCACTCTTATTAAATACATTCTGCCCAAGCCTTATGATAATGTGCTGAAATACTGTTCGACAACAGTTCTCTTGTTCCATAAGTTGCTTTTACCATAATCACTTACTTTGATTGATTACGCATTTCCAATAATATGTTTAGGTATGTTCTTGTTATGGAGAAAACTTAAATATTCCTGAAAAAGTTCTGGATTTTATATTCGACAAAAGCATAGGAACCATGAATAGTGTTGCAAAAAATTCCTCGGACTGTACTAGTAATAGCTCTGAATAAAGCTTGAAAGCGTTTACTTAAGGGACTTTGGGTAATAGGTACATGCTGTGAAACAGTAGGTTGCGTTTCGTAACTTTCGGAACACCCTGTACTTTGTATTAAAATTCGTATATATTATATTATTTACGTTAGTAGTAATATTTATATTTAGAATTTAAGGATATTATATTTGACTTTTATATTTTTTATGTTATATAGACCTATGTATTAATTCCTGACTTTTGTATATATTTTAGCGCAGTTTCACAGATAATACTTAAAAAGTTACTTGTATGTCCTTAGGCACAAGATCGAGAAGATGGCTTTCAAGGAACCAGCGGCTATTACCATTCTAAAACGAGCAGTGGAATTGGATACACAAAAGAGGTTTACAGAAGCGCTGTTATTGTACCAAGAAGGTCTGCAATATCTCATGGATGTTATTAAAGGTATGTTATACTGAACTGAAATAAAAAACTATATGATGTTACATTTTAGCTGTTCTTGAAGATTGCAATGAATAAAATAATTTTCGTATTACTTTTTGTGTGTTAATAAAGGAATGCGGGTTTTCCCATATAAATAGATGATTTGGGACTTATATTTTAGCTTCATGTGGGATGAATAATCTGGTAAGCGCCTGAGAAAAGATAATCATGAATTGGAAATTTTTCAATGTTATCTCTCTGAGTCGCCGTGGCTCAGACGGTAGCGCGTCTGACTACGAATCGGGCATCCCGGGTTCAATCCCGGCCAGGACACTGGAGAATTTTCTCTCAGTGTCCCCATGCCTGGCGCTCTGAGGTGCACTCAGCCTCCTATCAAATTGAGTACCAGAGTGTCCTTGGTATTCCTGGGCGCCTTGGGAAGGTAAAGGCGGTCTAGCGTGGGACTGATCACCCCACCTGACTTCATACCGTAGGTTAAGAAAATGTGAAGCGCTACCTCCACATCCCCCATGCACCGTTCAGGGGTTAGCTCTACCTTTTTATCTCTCTGAACATTATGTTTTGTTAGACTGGTAACACTGTTCTAGATGCCAATGTTCTTATGTTACTATGGTTGGGTACGTACTTTCGATGTTTGTACTGTATATGCCATATTTGAAGTCCCACTTTATTCTTAAAATAAACATATTAGGGTATTGTTTTAGTGTCTTTTAATTAATTTTTCATAGAAATATCGCGTAGTTTTACCTAACGATCCTATAATCCTTAATCTCTTGAGTTTTGTAATAGTTTTGAATTCGTGTGCTAAATAGAAACCAAGCAAAATGTCTTTCCCAAAATACCCTCGGGCATACTTTTTAAATACCAGGGGTTTTAAAAATTGGAGGCACCTTAATAGATCACTAACTGAAATGGATAAACTGTTCCTATTCTAAATGTTGATTTTTATATTATTGTATGAAGACACAACGACAAGATGCACATGTGGTTAGTTACAAATCCTACCAGTAACTAGTACGTGAGTTCAAAACTACGTAACAATGGAAAACTTACTGTTAACGAAAACTTAATACAAGAATGGTTAGAATGAAGTTCGTTAGGTATTCTTAGCCAGGGGAATATCTAACTTTCTACACATGCAAATCTACTATACACAATAAAACTCCATAGATGTAACTTGAAATAAGGTTAGTAAATATTCCACCGGCTCTGATGTAGTTCATGCAAAATACTGTAGATGGCAAAAACAAGTAAGAGACACGCCTACAAAAGTTAAGCTATGTACTAGCAATTGTTGATTGTTAGACTTCTAAATATATTGTAATAGAAGTTAAGAAACATTACGATTACTGAGTTGAATGTAAAGGTTTTTCTTGTGAATCATGTGGGGAATATACGTATGTACAGTATAACGCTATACGTCATAATGCCATCGCCACTCCTCCAAATCTCAACTTCCGCATCTACCCATACCCGAACACACTTTTTATCATGGCTGCACCTTTGGCGAAACCTGAAAGTCCTGAACCCTGACTCACCTGCCACAGTCAGAAAGAGATGGGAGCAGACTACATCTCCACCCTTTCCGCCAACCGTGAACCCGGCCTTAACTGCCTGTAACTCCTTGCAACGCAGTGCCGTTTCTTCTTCCTTTCTCTTCCTTGTTCCGTCTCTAGTTGCACTTTTAGTTTATTCTTAGTATATTGTTTCTTTGTTCTCCCCTTCATCTTCATCATTGTTATTATCTTTCCCCCCTCCCCTCCGATTCTTCACCCTCTTATTTCTTCAGGAAGCCCCTTACCTGCTCCTAGTAACCTTTGCACTTTCTTTCCCACTTGGTGTTTTCTCAGATTCATCTAGTCATTTTCCCGCCTCCATAACCTGGCCACACTGTCACCCTGCATCATTGGCAATATGGCATTTAGTATGCATCAGTTCTAATAGTCAAGTGTAATGCATTTTGTATGCATTAAATCAAATACTGTTGAAGACTTCGTTATGCAGATCGCCCTCAGCAAAGGGAACAATCTGTTAATTTTGGTAAACCTCCGCAAGGACAATTTTGGAACTAGGAAGTGTTCTGACCTTGTTTACAAAAACGACTGCAAGAAGGAGAAAAACAACTCTCGATTTCTCTCTGAATAAAAGTTAGGCCTGAATCAACAGACGTCACGTTATAACTTCATCTCTTCACCTCAACGCTTGGGTTCATCGTCAACTACAAACCGACTCCAGGAATAGATTGAATGAAGAAAGAAATGAAGTGACGTCTGTTGGTTCAGGTACAACCAGAAATCGAGAGTTCTTTTTCTCCATCTTGCAGTCATTTTTGTAAACAAGGTCACAACACTTCCTAGTAGTGCTGTTGATTTCAAAATTGTACTTTACTTATTGTTTGTTCAAATTCCGGCCAGGACACTAGAGACTTTTCTCGCAATGTTCCCATGCCTGGCGCTGTGAGGTACACTCAGCCTCCTATTAAATTGAGTACCAGAGTGTCCTTGGTACTTACTCCTGGGCACATTGGGAAGGTAAAGGTAGTCGAGCGTGGAACTGACCACCCCATCTCACTTCGTATCGTAGGTCAAGAAAATGTGGAGCGCTACCTCCACACACCCCATGTGCCGTTCACGGCGCGTGCGTATCGCACAGGGGATAGCTTTACCTTTTTTTTTACTTTACTTATTGTTTAAAGTATACTATAATATATTAGCCATTTCTTTTCAATACTGCCTAGCACTTGAATTATTGGACTGGTTAAGCACAATGGTATTTGCGTGGGTTGAACTTTAAATACACCACCATCATCTTCAGCTAAGACCTTTAAGCAACTGCTAAGATATAGTATTCAGATTTGTTCAAGTTTACGGCGGATTGCAATATGGCATTGTCATTAGGTTCCTTTCCAGATCTTGATGTTCGCATCTCTGATATGATTATATATTTGGTTAGAAAACGTTGTGTGTTGCACGTAACACCTGCTAAAAGTCAAGTTTGGTGCTAACATACGTAAAAGAACAGCTGTACAGCACTGAACGAATCGTAGGCCAACTTACAGTTACTTGAAAGAGAAGCTGCTTTAGGACTCAAAGAACAAATGAAATCGTATAATGTTATTGGTTCAACTGTTTGAAACAGAAATCAGAGCAGTCAATTAAAGCATATGTCTCGTAATGAAAATGAAGCAGGAGATACTTCATTCGAATTTAGAGACTGCTTATGGACAGAAAAAAGGACTGTAGCAAATCGTAAGAATTTCTAAATTCCATCAGTTGCGAGGAATTAGTGTAAATAACATCTTTTTAAAAAAACTACGTATGGATACTATAGTATTAAAGCGACGTAAAGATGGCCAACATGGTGGCATATTATTATTATTATTGTTTGTGTACTGCATATGATATAGTCATATTGACGTTTCTATAGTACAGTTGTGAATAGATGTGCTGGAGATCTGATGAGTTAGTGTATTTGCAAAAGTCTCTAGTAGTGTTGCTTGTGCTTTCAGATATAAAAGACGAAACCAGAAAAGGCAAGTACAGGACCAAAGCGGAAGAATATATGGATCGAGCAGAGAGAATCAAAATCCATGTGGAGAGGGAAAAGGCGGCAGGAAACTATCACGAGCAGGTGACAATCGAAGCTGATTCGACAGGTCATAGTTACGGGAGTGTCTTTGGAAGGTTTCTAGATGCAGGAGTGAAAGACATCGAAGTTGATGATCCATACGTAAGGCAGCCTCATCAGGTATGAAAGGTAGTCTTATTACATACATTTGAATTATGTACGGTCACCGAAGTATGTACTGCGGGAGTTAAATAAAATTAACTTTTAGCTTTTTATTTAAATTATATTTATCGGCCGGGCAGGGAGTTATGATTAAGCCGTGACATGTCTGAGGAACAGATGTGACAGGCTTAGTGGGTGCCTATCTAGTCCATAAACATAAGGTAAATAGAAAGTCAATGCTAGACCATAGGCAAAATAATTGCTAGACTCCTGCAGTACGTATTTCCGTGACTGTACAGTTTAGGCTAATTCGTATAGAACATATTTCAGCAAAGTATCTAATTTTTTTCTGTATATTGTTGAAAGATTATAAACACTGTTGATAATTTAGCCATTTTGTAGCTACTAGAAATTGGCTATTCCTTTCATGTCCTCGGGAGAAAATGCGAAACACGCTCAGAGCTCATCACTGAAACACCATGTTTGCGTGGAAGTGAGAAGAAATCTTTCTGCTGAGAAAATAGAAAACAATTACCGCTATCCCGACCTCGGGCCGACGAGTTGGGCGAATGGCGACCGCCGACAGGATCCCACACCTGCCACCGTCGTCCCAACATTGTTTCGCGTGCTATATCCTGCCACATCAGTAGGTACATTAAATCTATACTGTAGGCCGACGTCTTTTGTCGCTCAAATACCGACTTGATGAACGCTAGGTTCGAGCCACCTTTCTGACAGCAGTCGCCACAAATCCGAACGTCGCCCCAACAGCATGTGGAGGCATTTTAATCATAGGGTACTCCGTGTTTCTGAGGGGTAAAAGTCGTATTTGTGGCATAAGGACCATGAATTGGGCGCCAGTCGGTAAGTATTGATATGTCCCCGTTGCACTTGACATCTATATATATATATATAAAGTAATTCACAACGATGTCCTGACAAGATACAGAATTTACAACAATGCGGAGATATTGTTAAGAAAAAATTAAGCGGCTCTTGTTGGTTTATTTCGTAATAATAGCAAGAGTGATCGCAGACATGGTTACCTCTGAAAAATAATTTACCAAACCAATTTTGTTCAAGTCTTCGTTGACTTTTCTTATAGCTTTATCTGGATAATATAATTATCAAAACTGTAAATGCAGTTCTCGTGCACACGTCTCTCACACTCGCTATTATTATATTTACAGTGCCGTATGCAGACGGGAGCGTGAGAAGAAAAAGAATGTGGCGCGGAGCTGTTGTTCTACAACCCGGATGGGCCCTTTCTGATCGTATCGAGACTCCGTGTGACTTCTCCACTGTCAAATCTTGATCTGTGACGCTAGCTCAACTCTCGTAACAAAATACTCCCAACTACGACATATCCGGAGTTAAGTGGCTCCGGCTGGAACCTTGGATCTTATGCATGTGACGAAAGAAACTTGGATTAGACCGAAAATGACATCGGCATCTGAGTAGTCTGAGGCTACCTGAACTGAATGTCCCAATTTTGATGAAACGAAAATTGACTACACGAACCAGGAGGCGTGGAAAGTGTGATATCACAGATCTATGAAGTCGTAATCTCAAACACAAGACAAGCAAACTCAGGACTTCGGAACACTGATCGAAGGCAGCGACACAACGATCGAAGACAATGAAGCATGAATCGAAAACAGCGAAACAGGATGGACGATAGTGAAAATACTCAATGGGTAAACCATGTAGCAAACATTGACAGTCTTTAATTTGGAATTATCGGAAACTTGCAATAAAACATTGATTTTCAAGAATCGATTCCTAACTGAAACCTCAATTGTCACTGTTTGTGGGAACGCAAATGTTTGAGTATGATGGATTTTCGACACTGGATTAGCCTTTTTTCTCTCTCTCTCTCTCTCTCTCTCTCTCTCTCTTCAAGTCGATTCCAGGAGTATTGTGAAACATTGAAACATGTCGCTCACAATTTAACAGGAAGTTATTGAGCCCTGTTTAGATGTCTAGAAATTGATCATCTACACCAAAATTAGCGACAGGAAGGAAAATTCCATAGATTTTTATTGTGGTCTATTGTTGTATCTTTTATTGTGGATACAAGAATAAAAATTGTGAGTGATTTTTAAATGCTTGTTTTTATTTCTAATCTATGAAATAGTGATATTCGCTAATTATTTAGGTTGTTTCTACTTTTTATTGAATTGAATTTTATTTGTGGCCTTTGATCATCTAAGGTTCAGGCCGAGAGGGTAAAGGATGCGGGAAGGTGTCGGCCAGGGCCTTTAATTTAAGGTACCACCTCGGTATTTGCCTGATGACAGGAAACCCCTTGAGAAACCGTAGGGATTGAACCCATGACCTCCCGAATGCTAAATCAACGCTCTACCACTGAGTAACGGTCGTTCTTTATCTACATTATATTAAAAGATATTCTTAAATATTTTAAAATTTATTTTATAATGTCATGTACATCTGAAAATGCGTTTTATTTTCAGATTTGTTTTCTCTTGGTCATACTATTACAATTTAGAAGTGATAATTGACTAGCAGATGCAATGATAAAAATACATTAGAAACATACAGAGTTAGTACTGCCATCTGACGATAGAGATGGTTGGTTTACTCTAACCTTAATCACACAGTCAAGTTTAAAGGAATTTTGTGCTCAGGAAAACCACACACGATAACTTCACACTTCTGTTCCCATCTCCTTTTATATGTCTTGAGAAGACCTTTCACTTTCCAGGCCACGTCCTTTTCACTTTTACTTTCACATTCTCTTCTCTCCTTTTCACTCTCCCCTTTCATCCGCTTTTTAGTGTTCCCACACATCTGGAAAACTCTTGGATATTTTAATCATATTTTCATTGTTTTCAGTTCCGGAATCGTACTGCTTTTATTGTATTCGTCCTGGATTTGATTTTTAATTGAGATGTCTTTAACTGTAAAACGTCTTTCCTTTAAGAAGCAGAGGAAAGACAGGAAAAAACTATATGGCAAGATTACTGAAATAAGTTTTTAAGAAAAGAAGATACATGACGCAGATGTTCCATTAGAAAGGGAAGCAAATGAATTAATGGCTCTAGTTAACTAACTCTATGGCTTATGTAGCTCGCAAGTTCATCGCCGCAGTAACAAACGTTCGCCATTGGATTCTATCCTGGACAATATCAAGCCAGTTTTCATCACAAACACCCACTTCTCGAAGATCTCTTCTAATATTGTCCTCCCAACGACGTCTCGGTCTTCCCAATGGTCTCCTTCCATCCGGCCTTCCAACCAGGATAGAATATAATCTTCGTTTTTCCCCCCATCCGAGCTTCATGGCCTGTCCACCTTAGTCGTCGCGATTTCATTATTTTTACATCTGGTGAATCGTACAGTTCGTGGAGTTCTTCATTATGCAGTCTCCTCCACTCTCCAGTCATCTCGTCGCGTTTCGGCCCGTATATCTTTCTCAAGACCTTATTTTCAAACACATGTAATTTATGTTCATTTGCTAGGGTCGTACTCCAACTTCCGCAACCGTAAAGTATTACCGGCAGAATAACCGTTCTGTATAATTTCAATTTCCTTGATATTAATCGCGGTGTTAGAAGTTTTTGGACTGAATAGAAACATGCGTTCCCCGATACTAAGCGACTTTTTATTTCTTCCCTGACCTCATTTTTGCTTGTTACGTATACTCCCAAGTATTTAAATTTGTTTACTTTCTGTGTCTCTTCATCCCTAATTCTTATGTTTTTATTTCTCTAGTTAATGGCTCTAGTAGAAAAAAAAATTGATTTCAAACTTCTTGTAAAGTCGAATTTTCTGCAAAAAAGGAAGAGAAGAAGCTTGTTCAGTTGCAAAATAGAAAAGAAAAAAAAACGTCAAACTACTGTAAATGCTAATAAAATTACGGTCTGTAAAATGTTTTAGTCATCAATTTGATGTTGGGTGCTTTGGTCCACAAAAAATGTATTCTGTTAGAAAGAATTTGTGATGCTAGCCTTGCTTTTTTCTTATACGTGTAAGTGAACCAGTCGATACTTTTTTCTGGATATCTGTAATTTGATTCTTTTTTGTAAAATTCTGGACCTAAGTGGAACAAGGTCCGATGTCATATTTTTCCTTTTATTTTTATGAGACCCGTTTTTCTCCGTGAAACGAACTCCACAGCACATCTCATCATCCCATATTATTAGCAAAGGCACAGGAAACAGGCCTTTCAAAAATATTATGAAAAGTGCTCTGAAGCTCGTTTCCTTTCGTTTTCTGGACATAAAACTGCTCTCCTAGAAAAAAAAAAAGTGAAAATATGACATACGATCTTATTCTTCTCCAGGATCAGGGACGTACGCAGAGGGGGATCGTGCGTGGTGGTCCGGAACTTTTTTGTGAAATTAGTATCATTTGTGGGGCAGAATTAGTATCATTTTACGTAAATTTCACACCCAGACAGACCTCGGACCCTTTTCCTTCCCGAAACCAAGTTCTGGGTACGTTTCTGTCCAAACTTACACAAAAAGCTCTGCGGGTGGGTCAGTAGCTGTGAGGGAAGTGAAGAAGACACTTAGAAAAACTTGTTTTCGTAGTTATCTCATAATCACTAACTTTAATTAAGCATTTACAATGATTTGTTTGAGTATATTTTTGGCAATATGTACGGAAGAAAGTTAAATACACATTGAAAAGTCCTAGAAAATTCCTGGATTTTAAATTCCGTAAAAGCGTGAGAACCACACTCATAAAATAATTGAAAATAAAAAGTATAACTACCGAGCCGCCGTAGCTCAGTTGGTAGAGCGTTGACGTAGCATTCGGGGGGTCGTGGGTCCGATCCCAGCGGCGTACTATCCTGACTGAGCTTTTTCCAGGATATTTCCTGTCACACCAAGCAAATGCCGGGATGCCATCTTCAACATAGGTCCTGGCCGAGGCTTCCCGAATCCTTTCTCTTCCCCGGCCTGAGCCTTAGATGCCTAAAGGTCATAAATAACATTCAGACTCACTCTATGGCTTACGGAACTCGCATGTTCATCGCCGCACTAACAAACATTCGCTATTGGATTCTATCCTGGGCAAGATGAAGCTAGTGTTCATAACGAACACCTACCTGATTGAATTGATATTAACGTCCTAAACGATCTGGTAAGCTTCTATGGACGGGACCTGCAGTTTAATGTGGGCTCCGAACCACTTGTGTTTCCACCGGAAATCGAACCCGGGGTCCCTTGATTACAAGGCAGCGAGCGTTACCACTCACCCACAGGGGACACGAATACCTCTTCGTGATTCCTTTTAGTATTGTCGTCACAACGGTGTCTCGGTATTCCCAACGGTCTCTTTCCGGCTTTCCAAGTACGATAGAATACGATGAAAAATAAAAAACTAGAGCTGCTCACAAATAGGCTTTCTTCTTGCAAATAATAAAGCACTCACAACCGAAATATAGAATATAATTCAAAAGTCAGAGTACGACAGAACTCCCGTGTCTAGACTCCAGAGGGCAGTGTGATGAACAATAGATATCCAATCCTTTTTCAGTATGCGGCCATTCTTATTACATTTTGTAGATTTCAAATGCTCCCGTATTTCATATGTAGATTACTAACTGATACGTTTGCTAATTTTGGAGCTGAAAATGGATTTGTTGCCTCAAGAATTGGCCGCGAATGGAAGGAGAAGAGTGTAGAGCAGAGGGGGCGAATCTGGTACGCATCCGGAAATATAATCGCAAAAAGGGGTGTGCGCGTTAGATTTGAGTAGATACAGAATGTTGCTCCTCTAATTAGTGAGTATCTTTGTTGTACATTTATGTGTTGTTTTTTTGTGATATTTTGTTTTTTTCTGCTTGTAGTGTCAGAATTTCCTGAGATTTTGTGAGTTAGCTGTAAAATCATGTAAAAATCTAAGGGAAATTCGTCTTCTTACAAGCAGTGCTGGTGAAAAGTCAGCTTTTGACCAAACGAAGAACTTGCAGACGATCGCCCAGAGTCTGGAAAAGCATGGCGTCAACTTGGTTGTGAATTTGTCTCCAACGCTACATGATCGAGAAATAAGGTACAGTATTCTGTTTCTCTTCTTTTTGCACCTTCGTAAGTCACGAATTGAGGTTAGTAAGATATAAAAGAATCACAGAAAAATGTGAGAAATGAAGGAGATTCAGCGAGAGACAAGGCAAACACATAGGGTTTATCTTGCGAACTACCATTTACTCTTTTGGTACATTGTAATATTCTACTTTCTGATTCGCTTTGAAATCATTGTCAAAGAACAATAAGTTTGCAAGCGTTTATCAAGATAAAAATGTGCATGCTCAGATTTGTATATATACGAGGTGTAACTAAACGTAATGTCTCCACACGTCTAAAGGAAGATATCAGAGATATCAGAAACGATAACCGCAGTTCGGGCTAAAACCTGGCCATATGTCTGTCAGTTTACAATTTTACAAGGAAACCAAGAAAGTTTTGAAGTTCCCCCCATAGGAAGACGTGATCAATGAGATGGAAATAAGTGTTTGAGGTGCTGGAAAAGCGATCGGGGTGGGAGTGGGAACATTGACCGTGACCAAGATAGGCGCTTGGCACACTCACATCAGTCATAGCTCGAATAATGGCGAAGACAAATGGAGCTATCAAATCAGCTCGTTCAAGATTGTCTGCTTTATGACTTTTAGGTTGACTTGTCCGCAGTTGAATCAAGTTGATGAACCCCGCAGTGGGTGCCCACAGGCTCTGGATGACTCGGCCATAGAGCAGGACACCAGCCAAAAGTGGGGTGAGCTTGCCGAACGCTTCCAGGTTTCTGATGAAACGGTGAGACTGAACTGCACCGCATAGGGAAGGCGTACAAATTGAACAAGTGGTTACCCCACACACTGTCGGAAGCCAACAAGGACCAACGAGTGACAGCCTGTTTGTCGTTGATTTCTCGCCACCGCAACACCCATATACGATCGAGTGCTCACCAGTGAAGAAAAGTGGGCCCTATATGAGACTTCCAAGCGTTGTCACTGTGGAATCCTATGCCTCACACCACAAGGCCACTTCTTCACCCCCGCTCTGTATCTAGTAAACTAGTCGCCAAGTTGTGCACTGCGATTTGCTACCACCGAACCCAACCATCGCTGCGGACCTGTATGCGTAGCAGTTGGAACGTGTGCAACAGGCACTGCAGCAGGAGGAGTTAATATTGGTGAATCGAAAAGGTTCCTTGCCGACAATGCCAGGGCACAGTGTACACAGGAGACAGTGTGCCATCCACCGTACTCCCCGAACCTTGGTCCAACAGATTATCACTTCTTCCGTTCTATGGACAACTAGCTTCGTGGGAAATCCTTCGGCGATGTGGCAAACTTACGGCAGGCACTTACGTCCTTCTTTGCGTCCAAGACCACCTAGTTTTACCGCCAGGACATTGTGCATGCTTAGGAACGTTGGCAAAAGGTGCTGGATGTCGATGGGGATTACTTTGAGGACTAACGTTAAGTCACATTTCCTTTATACCTTTCTGTTTGTGACTATCAAAAACGCAAGAACTTCTTTGGTTCCCTTGTACATCAGGCAAGAATACACCCTCCATTCCGAAAGAAACCGAACTTTTGAAAACAAATAGTACCACTAGTGCCATCTGTTGTAATATTTTACCGGTAGATGGCGTAGTCCCTCATTGACAACTGGTATAAATGTCATGACATTTGGATGCACGGCAACAAAGTTATTGCGTTTCAACTGTCAGTGTGTTGTGTACATCGGTCGGAAAATGAGTTTCAAACAACGAGCTGCAATTGAGTTTTGTGTTAAACTGGGTAAACCTTTTACTGAAACGCACCAAATGCTACAAAATGCATATGGTGATGAGTGTCTATCCCGTACGCAAGTTTACGAGTGGTTCAGGCGATTCAAATCGGGTAGAGAGACGCTGGATGATGACGAAAGATCAGGCCGTCCCAGAACCGGATTATCGGAAGAAAACATCGAAAAAGTGCGTGAATTCATCAAACATAACAAAAAA